>JAEIFG010001600.1:0-109728 GCA_018901795.1 Drosophila sp. st01m
AGCAATGAAAACGTTCAATGCACGCATACATACACAATTTTAGAGTGAGCAACTGAAAGAGAGTCGGAGAATAACAGTTAGACTCGACTGCAAAGAGAACCATGGCAATTGTTTTTGTGTTCACTTTTGCATGTGCGTAAGTGCGATCGCCAAGATCGCCAATGTTGTTGTTTTGTTCCTGTGAACGACTAAGTAATTTTTATTACGTTCTTTGTCATACATAAGTGTGTACATATGAATGGGCTGCTGTGGGAATTGACGACAAGGCTTTACTTATTCGTTGCTGCCCCTTAAGTTTTGTATGTTGTCTCTAACACCCTGTGCCATTAAAATGTTTTATTAAGAAATTTCTACATCAAAAAATTTGTTTTTATTTATAAAACAGCCCATTACACTTATTATATAGCCTTTCTTTATGATTTGTTAAATTTACGGTGTTTTGCCTTTAAAAAGGTTGGCATTTTCTTGGACACTTTTGGTTGTATGAAATGAACTGTCTGTGGGTTATTTGCTCACTAATATAAGATATAATCAGAAGCTCTTTTTAAATTTGTACCTGCATTTTATATTTGAAAATAAAAAATATTTATTAAATCGAATTAAAAATGCATGTTCGTAAAATCTATGTACTATTTGTCAATCCGTAAAGCATTACGGGCTTATTGTTAGATGGCGCCACTAACAATAGATGGCGCCAATAGATGTCTGCAAATGACGAAATAATTGAAATAATATTTCTGATACTTTAAGTGGGGATCTGCGTCCGAGCAAAGCAAGGACGCAAAAGCGGGCCTACTAGTATAAGATAAAATCAGAAGCTCTTTTTTAAATTTTCACCTGCATTTTATTTTGAAAATATAAAATTTTTATTAAATCGAATTTAAAATGCATGTTCGTAAAATCTATGTACTATTTGTCAATCCGTAATGCATTATTAATTGAAACAATATTTCTGATACTTCAAGTGGGGATCTGCGTCCGAGCAAATCATGGACGCAAAAGCGGGTCCACTAGTTATAATATACATAGATTGGTTTGGCTGGCAACTGAAAATTTTTGGCCTGTTGAGTTTCTGAATATTCTTTTTCATTAGGAGATGTCTGTTCAGTTTCGGTTTGGTCTGAAGTATTGTAAGTTTGGTCAGGGTCATTCTAAGCTTGATTAGAAGCATCATAAGTTTTCATAGGGTAAAAATTGGGATCAATTGTTTGGAAAGACTAGAGATTGGAATTAATTTGACATTATTCAGGGTTGAAGGTTGTACGGGATCATAAGGAGATTTGTGTTGGTTTCATTTAAACTCATTATTGATTGTCCACTATCGGACTTGGTCTTTCTACTAGGTTTTTTAGCCGGTGCGTTTCCTCTTATTTCATAATTAGTTTGGGATCCTGGAAAAGTGGGTCTGAAGCGAATTTGGTCAAAAAGGTTTCATCTATTCCATTGGTAAGGGTTTTTGTGGTTTAGATGCTTGTTTGTTGTTGAATAAGAGTAGGTCGATATTGGGGTACAAAGTTGGCTCTAGACATTTGGGTTGGTATGCTTGTAGGTTGTTGATAATGTTGTTGATGAGACAATGTACTACAAAATGGTTAATGCGGTTTAATTGGAATAGAGTTTGTTTATTGAAATTTCTATTTTGTGATATATTGACATTTGAATTGACAGTTGATTTTGAGTGATTTTTCTGAAATTATATTTATTACAGACTTTAAATTTGTTATCTCGCAATTTACAATTCTTAAGTAAATAAGTGTGGGTAATTTTGAATTCAGTTTTCTTCTTCTAAAAAGTTTTTTACGTTACTTCGGAATTCTTTTGCGGAAGTCCTCCAGTAGCTGCTGGTTAGGTATCTGCGTCTTGTAGTTTAGTATAAGTTGTTTGCGAAGTTCCGTCCATGATGATAAATTGTCGACAGAAGAATTGGGGCTTGTGAAGCTGGTGGCTGCCCATTCATTTTGATTTATTGTTGTTGTTATTTTTAATGTTGATTTTATTTAATTTGTATTTTTTTTTATTTATATTTTTCACTTACTTGTATTGTTCTGTTTTTCACTTAATGTTTAGTTATTTAGTTATTTCTATTGGTTTGTTTGTTATAACTTAAAATTTAGTTTTCTTATAAATATTGTTTTGGTTACACTGCACTAATAGCTGTTTCGTCTTTCTTTGGAGATAACCTCTTGGAGTTATCACTATTTTTAAGTCTGAAGTTCACAAAATGAAAATACTTTGTGTTATTTTTTTAACCTATCAAATTGTCCAGGGACCAACGCGGAATAATGTTAAAGAAAAATACAGAGCTGAATCCATTTCATTTCATATTCGACTTAAGATTAACAATTCAAATTTTTATTTTATATTTCTGTGTGACAACTGTGAAATATAATTGTGAACTTCAGACTTAAAAATAGTGATAAATCCAAGTGGTTATCTCCAAACAAAGACGAAACAGCTATAAGTGCAGTGTAACAGGAGGAATTTGTTTTGCATAAGGCGGGATGTGATTAGGTCAGCATAATATGTTAAGCATAATTTGATACTACATATGTATGGTCGAAAATAGGTTATTGCCCAATAGATTGCTGTTAACCCTTGTGCTATAGTGAATTTATTGCTTTTACATTTCATGAATCAACGAGAAAGAAGACTTTATTAGAGCTTGTCTAAAGTATTCAGTATGCGTCTGCAAAGTATTTTATGAAATGCCGTTAATAATGCAACGAATCTCCCTGTCGGGGTCGTGCTGTCCAAATGTGGTTCAATTCGGTATACTATATCATCATTTTGAATATCTTATCTAACCTTAATATTCTGCCCAAAGTCAAATATCATTTAAGTGTCTCAGTGCCCCTCTTACGTCAATCGAATGCTTGGTTATCAACAAAGTCTGGATAACATAATGCATATCATTTTGTAGCAACCTTTTTCACATATAGTATCTCTTACTAAAAAACTTGGGTAGAGTATATAATGTTGATGCGCACATATAGAGAGTAGTAGTCTTTTTAAAATATTTCTATACGAAGTGTCTATATTTAATTTATGAATCGTATATTTATATAAATTTGACATTTCGTTGTAAACTTTAAAATGGCATCTTTGGCTGATGTCGAAGAAGACGAGATTCTTTTTATAAACTCAGATATGCATTCAAATGATGGTAAGAAAAATTTTTATTCTGTAGCTTTAATAATTTTTCAATGCAATAAATAATTGTTTAGATCATAAAACGCATAGTTCGTATGATGCCATTCAAATGCACTTATATAAATCAATGTATACTGATGTGGAGTTAGAAAGCTTAGTTGGACTTGTCCAGCGATTGACAATTTTATATTCCCTTGACCATCGTGATTGGAATGAAAAAACAGTCAATATAATTCGGTTATGGTTTCTCAATCCGAGTAAACCTATGCTGACAGTTTTTTATGATTCCAATATTATAACAGCCTGTCTTGGGTTTCCAGTTGCGCCAATTCTTGATATTAGCTACTTTGTGCGCTCACCTAATCAGATTCTTACAATTGATACATTTCATGACTGTGTAAACTTTGGAACCATACATAATAATGTTGACGGTTGCCTGCTTCGTATTTTGGAGCTTGCTTATGCACCCGTGTTTCGAAATCACTCTGAGTGGGACGACAATATCAAACAAAGATTTTGTAAAGGATTGGATAAATTTCTTGTGTATTTGACCGGAATGCATTTTTAAAATGTCCGGTATGACGGTATTGTATGTACCATATATTGTAAGACAAATATCACAGAATAACATTTCATATGACCCAGAGTTTGTAAAGAATTTAGAGTTGATTGCAGTTTTTTGGGCAACACAAATACGTACTCTTTTGAATGACAAGACATTAACGGTTCCCAATGAATATGTTGTATTGGAAGACGAATACGAATTTTGGCTCTATCGATGTAAGAATTGGTTTTGAAGAATTACTTAATTAATTAATAATTTTTCCGCAGTTGAAGTTTTGCAGGCATTAAATACGCAATTGGATCAAGTTGATGTACAGAGCATAATCAAAATACTGCGAAACTCCCATTCAGTGTATATTAAACAAATAGATGAACTTATTTACGAGTCTAGGCACGAATTGAATAGGGCTATGTCAAATATTAAATATCTGCATCTTCTTATGGGTCCATGTGGAGAAATTAATTTTACTGATAGTACAGCGTTTTTAACACAACTATTACCAAAACTTATTAATCTCATTCGCTTTATTTGGGTAAATTCAGAGCATTACAACAGACGTGACTTAATTACTGGACTGTGTCGGGATTTAAGTAATCGGATCATACGCTTCTGCATAGAGATGATTAATTTGGATAAGATTTTTTCTGGTAGTTCACGTTTCGGAATAAGAGTTTGCAACTTATCACTCAACTGTTGCTTAACATATAAAGGAATTTATAGCTCCATGGCAAACGTCAATGCAAAAGCTGATAATATTTTGGTTTGGAATCTGGATAACGCTATGATATTTAATCACGTTGATGCTTTCATGGAGCGATTAAATGATGTAATAGATATATGTGAGTCAATGATTGTATTTGGTCGCTTGGATGAAGCAGTAAGCATTCCAAAACCACAATTTGGAGGCACTACAGGCCCAGAATTTGAAAAAACAACTGAAGCAGTTGAGATCCAGTTTCTCGCCACCTTGACAGCATTAAATACTGACTCGAAGGAACTAATATTAAATGTTCATAAAAACGATTGGTATGATGAAGTTCTTAAGTATCGACGAACAGTTCAAAGCATGGATGAAACCGTTCAACGACTTATGTCAAATGTTTTCTTACACGTTTGTAATGTTGAAGAAGCAATTGAATCGTTGAATGTAACGCTTTTTTATTCATATCGTAGCTCAATAAGAAAATCGTATTTACGACAAGTAACTGAGGTGTGGCTTTTATTTTGTAATGAAATGGATGCAACCTCACTTAATTTAATGGACCGCAGCAAATTGCACGAGACTTGGGTTCCATACTATGCCTCAAGAGCCATTAGCTATCAAATACACCTTGAACGGCTAACTTGGCTTCGAAGTCGCTTTAATTGTTCAGAGTGGCTGCCAAACGTATCCGAATCATTAATTGTTCTCAGTAAATTTGATTCTTTAAGAAAGGAATTCGATAAAGAGATGCGAAAGTCATATGAAGATTGGCAAAAGAATTGTTGCAGCTCAGTATTAAATCAAAAACTAGACCGCTTCCTACTAGCACGAAGTAAAAAAAAAAGGTCTTCTTGAGTGTAACATTGATCCCAGCGTACTAAGTATTTGCGAACAAGCTCAACATTTTTCACGTCTTGGATTCTCTGTGCTCGGAACAGTTCGAAAAATTTACGAAAAACAAGAAACTCTTCGTTTTGTTTATAATAGTGTTTTGCAAGTTTGTCTCAATTATAATCACATTTTATCTGCCTTATCTGAACAGGAGAGAAAGTTCTTTCGCTCACTTGTACAGGCTTGTGATAGAAAGATTGCTCCGGGAGTATTTAAATTAAGTTAGGGGGGGGTTTTAAGGGAAGCTTTTTTTGCCTTGTGTACAAAACACCAAAAAAAAATAAAGGAAACGAGGGACATGTATAAGCGAGAAAAAAGAAAAATATTGAGAAACCTGGAGAAAAATTTTAAAACACCAAAATTTTAAAATTTACATTAACCGGGGCGTTCTTAAATTTAAAATAATAAAAAAACTAATTAAATAAAAAAAAAAAAAAGCATGTAGTGAGCTTCGAGGATACTACAACACAATAGTGGATTTACTATTTGCTGTTTTTATGAAGTTTCAACCAGTAATCGATGATGTAAGTTCATAACTTTCGAATATTTAAATTTTGCAATCGCCAATGTACAGCGTTCCTAACAAATACCCCATAAGACAATAAGACCATAAGAAAATTTTTTTTATTTAACAGATCAGGGAGCAGTAACGGCACCGTTAACCGAAATTAACCTTTTTTAATGAAGACCCGAAACAAAAAAGGTTTGGTGGGGGTACAATTCACAGCAGTCATATGTTGATTTCTTTGTATGTGCTTCCTTTCTCTCTTGCATGGGATTAATTCTTACGAAACATAGATTTAGCAATGTCGCAACACTTCTGTTTTCGTATGTACTATACATACAAATCGACATATACTGTCGTACTCAGTGTTGCCAACATAATTTAGAAAAAAAATTAAAAAAAAAAAAGCTGTTTTATTATTTTTTTATTAAAAAAAATAAATTAATATTTATTAATTTATAAAAAAAAAAAAAAAAAAGAAGGCGACGACACGACAACCGACAACTGACTACTGAGCTGCAAGTGAGATAATCACATGCAGACGATGCGCTTGCGTACATATGTGTTGGTGAATGTAGGAACAGAGTACAATGCAATGAGATAATTATGTAGATAATTGTTAACAGAGTACAATGAAGCAATGCAAACAAAAACAGCTGATTGTGTTTTGACGTTACGTTAGAATTTGAATTATTTGATGATTATATTTAATGTTGCTGCTGCTGCTCCCGACATGCTCCCCCGCTGGAAGAGGCACGCTGACAGTTGATGTGGCTTCAAGGGGCAGAACAGCCAATTTGCCAATAGCCCGCTTGACAATCCCATTTGCCGTTCGTATGACTGCGACACGAGCCACACCGTCGTCTCCAAGAATTGTTTTTTCAACTCGGCCCATGCGCCACTGCAATGGAGGCAAGTTGTCATCCTTCAGAATAACGACACTGTTTGGCGATAGGTTTGCCTTTGAAGCTCGCCATTTGGTGCGTTCTTGTAGCAGCGCAAGGTACGATGCGCTCCACTTCCGCCAGAAAGCCTGTTGCATTTGACAGACTCGTTGCCAGCGACTTAGCCGATCGATGTTGAGGTGTGTTACGTCTGGTTCCTCTATGGTTGCAAACGATCCACCAATGAGAAAATGGCCAGGAGTAAGAATATCCAAGTCATCTGGGCTTTCTGAAAGGGGATATAATGGGCGAGAATTAAGCATGGCTGATATTTCACAAGCTAGCGTTCTAAGCTCATGAAACGTTAGAGTTGTTTTGCCGACTACACGGTAGAAGTGGTATTTTGCTGCTTTAACGGCTGCCTCCCATAAGCCTCCAAAATGAGGTGAACGAGGTGGGATGAACTGCCATGTTATGCCGCTCGTGGTAAGTGCTGAATGAAGCTCAATGTTAGCTGGATCAGAGAGAAATAGCTCCCTTAACTCCTTAAGCTCGTTCTTGGCTCCAACGAAGTTTGTAGCGTTATCTGACCATATTGTGGTTGGTTTCCCTCTGGTGCTGATGAATCTCTTCAGCGCAGCAATAAATGCGTTTGTAGATAAGTCTTCGACCACTTCTAAATGCGTAGCCTTTGTAGCGAAACAAACGAAAATGGCGATATAGCACTTCGATGGTGCGCGATTTCGGACCTCTGCTTTTGAGTAGAAGGGGCCGCAAAAGTCAATACCGGTTGTTGTAAAAGGTCGACATGGTTGAACACGACTGGCCGGCAAGGGAGCCATGATGTGCTCAAGAACGATGGGTTTCAAGCGATAGCATCGAATACACTTGTTTAGTGTTGCAGCTATCGTTTTCCGTCCTCCAATTGGCCAGAATTTTTGTCGCAACGCAGCTAGCAGGCTCTGTGGTCCTGCATGTAGAAATTTGGCATGAAAATAAGTGATGATTGCGCTTGTGACTGGATGCTGCTTGGGCAATAGAATTGGATGTCTTGCGTCGTAGTCCAGCAGCGAGTTTTGAAGACGTCCACCTACGCGTAGCAATCCTGTATCATCGATAAAAGGATTTAATGAGAATAGCTTGCTCTTTGATGATACTGGCTTTCCTTTTTGAAGTGCTTTATATTCTTCAGAGAAACATCTTATCTGAATCCCTCGCATGAGTAGACACGTGCCACCTTTGATGTCACTGACTGTGAGTGGACCCTTGCGGATATGATCCTTGGACTTCGATAGCAAGAATCTGTAGATGTATCCGAAGACTCTCTGCATCTTACCAAACGAGTTTTGGTATTTGCAGCTATAGGAGATGTCTTGATCCTGAGATGCGAGTAAGACGCGATGACGACGTTCCGGCAACTCTAGTAACGAAGGTACTTCAGCTGGCCAGCACGATATGTCCAGACGAAGGAACGAAGGCCCTTCTCGCCATAGTTTAGATTCCAGCAGCTCAAGTGGAGTGCATCCTCTTGACAATATATCAGCCGGATTTAGACGCGTCGGAATATGTCGCCATGTCATGTTCTTTGTTTGGTCCTGTATCTGCGCGATTCTGTTGGATACAAAAATATTAAAATCAGATGGAGCATGGCGAATCCAAGACAGTGTGATGGTTGAGTCAGACCAGCAAAAGATTGGGCAAGTAAGAGAGGTTGATTTGACTACATTTGAAACGAGCTCCGATAGTAAGTGTGCTGCGCATAGCTCCAATTTTGGTATTGTCAGAGTTTTTAATGGAGAGACTCTGGACTTGGAGCAAAGTATTTGTGTTGAGACTATGCCATGCGCTTCCGATCGAATGTAGATGCAAGCTCCATATGCGGCTAGACTTGCATCGCAAAATGCATGTATTTCCAGCGATGAATTGTGTTGTTTGACGAAGCGTGGAAATTTTAGATGGCTGAATGCTGAAATCTGCTCCATGTGTTCCAACCATAAGGTTTGCAAAGACTGCGGTAGCGATTCATCCCAGTCAAGTTTATTTTTCCATAAAATTTGCAAAAAGATCTTCAGCCTGATTATGATTGGAGCAATCAGTCCCAGTGGGTCGTAAAATTTGGCAACTGTTGACAAGATTGCTCGCTTCGTTGCTGACCTTTCTGCCGAAAATTCAGAGAAACTGAATAGGAGGTTGTCAGAGTTGGTATCCCAATACAAGCCTAGCGTCTTCAAAACATCTGTTCCGTCATGAAATCTAAGAGTTTGCTCTCGATCGGATTCTGTTTCGCCATCTAAAACAGCTGGCTCATTGGAACACCATTTCCTGATTGGAAACTGACCCCTTTGTAAAAGGGCTTTGACTTCCTGTCGTATTTGTGTGACTTCTTCGATAGAATCACCTCCAGAGATCAGATCATCAACATAGAAATCCCTGCGAATTATTTGAGAGCCCAAAGGAAATATATTTTTGTCGTCGTATGAGAGCTGCTGCATAGCACGAATTGCTAAAAAGGCTGCAGGCTTTGTACCGTAAGTAACGGTGTCAAGTGTATAGACCTTTATGTCCTCCTGTGGGTTGTTGCGCCATAAGATGCATTGTAAATGTTGGTCTGGGTGCGTTACTCGAACACAGCGATACATCTTACAGATGTCTCCACATAATGCAATTTTATGAAATCGAAAGCGGAGAAGAGTGCAGAAGATAGTGGGTTGAGTTGAGGGTCCAGCGAAAAGCAAATCATTTAATGAGTACCCAGATGTTGATTTGGCAGATCCATCGAAGACCACTCTGAGCTTTGTTGTTGAACTGTCTAATTTCTGAACGCAATGGTGAGGCAAGAAGAATCGAGGAAACGATGACTGTTGGCTGGACAATGACATGTGCCCTAAATCAATGTATTCCTTTACAAATGCCGCATATTGGGATTTCATCATTGGGTTTCTGGAAAGTTTACTTTCCAATGATTTGAATCGACGAAGCGCTCGACTATAGGAATCTCCAAGCAGATCAAAGCTAAATTTGGCAGGAAGGCGAACTGAATATTGTCCTGATTCGAGGCGAGAGTAATTATCCAAAAATAACTGCTCACATAGGATGTCTTCTTCCGTTGCGATTACTGAAGATCCACAATCGTTATCGATTTCCCAAAACCGCTTAACAATGTCTGATAATGGAGTGTGCACCAAATCAGTGTTTGGCTTAGTGATTAAAACCAAGGTAGACTGATTTGACTGCGACAATGTAATGCCTCCAGAAGCGATCCAGCCTAATTTTGTTTTCTGCAAAATTGGCATGTGTTTGGCTAAACGAACTTGACCAACGCAAAGCAAATCGTAGAACAACTCAGCTCCAATAAGAAGATCAATGCGCTGGCTTTTATAGAACAATGGGTCTGCTAGAAATAGATTCTTAGGTATATTCCAGCCTGAAGCACTCAAATCGAAGTTTGGTTGATAATCGGTTATCGAAGGCATGATGACTGCTGCGAATGTTGTGCTATATGTTTGGTTGCGTGAGTGTGCAACAATGTCCACTGCTTTGTGCGATGTGTGCGATGATTCACATATCCCTGAGACTGCAATAGGCGAATGATGAGTGGGAAGTTGCAGCTGACTCACGAATCGAGAGGTGACAAGATTGACTTGCGAGCAGGAGTCAAGCAATGCTCTGCATGCTACGAGAGTGCCAGACCGATTTCTGACGTAAACTATTGCGGTAGCAAGCAACACATAATCGGTTTGTTTATCTGAGGCTACAGGTGAAGGTTGAGGCGAAGAATTAGACGATGCCAAGAGTGTTGTGGAAGTATGCGACGTAAGTTCGAGTGATGCTTGCGATGGCACAGCAATGGGATTTGGAACGAGATGAAGCAAAGAATGGTGCTTTGAGCGACAATGCTTGCAAGTTCCAGACTTGCATTGTTGCAAGCTGTGGCCTTTGCGTAAGCAATTTAAACATAGATGCAGTCGTTTGGCTTCTTTGTATCGATCTGCAGGACTTCGATTCAAAAATTGAGAACACTTGGATATGTAATGATCCGCAGAGTTACAAAATGTACATTGGGGGCCAGAGGACGAAGCTAATAATGCAGTGTGAGTCGATTTATTGGGTTTCGATTTGCTCACCGAATCGCTAGGTGTATGTGTTACCATAGCATTCTTTACATTTTCCATAGTGCGACATCTTTTTCCAGAAATCGAGCCATATCTGTCTACTGACCAGTCTGTTGGTTTCCAAACTTTCTTCCCATTTTTCCTGTGCTTGTGGATCTAGTTTCGATTTAACCAGGTGGATGAGCATGCCGTTCAAAATATCCTCCTGAGTTCCCATTGCCAATTGGAATTGCAGTAGAATGCACCACTGATGTAGAATATTGTTTTGCAAGCTCACGAGTTATGCTTGATTTCACTTGGCAAAAACTATTGATAAAGTTTGACCACTCATTACTCGACATTTCCGATATGTTTAATTTTTCTAAAGTTGTTTGATGAGACAGTTTACGATACTCATCTTAACGCTATCAAACATATATCGTCTTTAGTCTCTGACACTGACTTGCTGTTTGTCATAGGCGATTTTAATCTGTCCGATGTTAAATGGTTTGCCTCCAATGACTCGAATTTACTTATACCTGATAATTCCAATTGTTTTATTGATGGTCTCTTAGAGCTTTCTTTGGTCCAAATCAATCCTGTTTGCAACTCTATTAACAGGACTCTTGACCTGCTATTTGTATTGGACCCCAACAATACCACTGTATCCAGGATTGACCCTTTGGTTATGCCGGAAGACCCATACCATCCATCTCTTAATTCATGTATTAATTTACCTATGGGCGCTAATGAATTATCATCTGATACCACTACGCGTAGAAGGTGTTTTAATAAAACAGATTTCCATAGGCTAAATGATATGATTTCGAGTATGGATTGGTCACAATTATACGCATGTTCTGATTTGGATAATGCCATTGAGCTCTTTTATTCAACTCTTAATTCTCTATTTGATATCTGTGTTCCGCTTGTATCTCCTATTAGTTCTGTTAAACCTCCTTGGTTCTCTAGAGAATTATCACACTTAAAAAATGCTAAGTCTAAGCAATTTAAAAAATATAAAAAATCGGGAAGTCCTTATGATTTCTCCCGATATTTAATTACCAATTCCAATTTTCTGGTACTTAATTCTCAGTGCTATAAAAATTACTTACAACGTTGTAAGCTCGAATTCTCTAGGGATCCTAAACAGTTCTACAAATTTGTAAACTCTAAGCGAAAAGCTGTATCATTTCCGTCATCTCTCTCCTTTAATAACATTCAAGTTAATTCTGATCAATCTATTGCTGATCTGTTTGCGGACTTTTTTGAAACCACATACTGTATGAGTAGTCTCCATGCTGGTCACTCATACCCGTATAATCTTAGTAGTATAAACTGTATTTACAGCCCTTCAATCACAGACAGCTCGCTTCTTTGTGAACTTAAATTAATCAAGCCAGTACACACGCCAGGTCCTGATGGAGTGCCTGGCTCTGTATTAAAGTACTGCGCGGAATCATTATGTAGTCCGCTACATAAATTATATACCCTATCAATCGATTCTTCATATTTTCCAAGCCTATGGAAGGATTCCTATATTATCCCTCTTCACAAAAAGGGTGTTAAGTGCGACGTTCAGAACTATAGGGGTATTGCTAAGCTCTCTGCAATTCCCAAGTTGCTTGAGAAAATAATGACTTCTCATCTCCAACATTTGTGTGGTTCTATTATCTCTCCTTGTCAGCATGGGTTTATGAGATGTAGATCAACAACCACTAACCTTCTTGAGTTTACTTCCCTTATCATTAATGGGTTCAAGAAAAAGATGCAAACTGACGTTGTTTATACTGATTTCAGTAAAGCTTTTGATTCTGTAAATCACTCATTACTAATTCATAAGCTTGACCTTCTCGGCTTTCCCAATAATCTTCTTCTTTGGATATCTTCCTATTTGAGTAACAGAACGCAAAGAGTTAGTTTCAAAACTTTATTCTCAAAGTCCATCAAAGCTACGTCTGGGGTACCGCAAGGCAGTCATCTTGGTCCACTTCTTTTTACGTTATTTATTAACGATCTTCCATCTGTTCTATCTCACTCTCATGCTCTCATGTATGCGGACGACGTCAAGCTTTGTTTAACTTATAGTGACCCTCTCTCTGATAGGTTATTGCAAGCGGATTTAAATGCCATGTCTCTTTGGTGTCAAACCAATTTACTTAATCTTAACAGTGCTAAATGTAAAGTAATGAGTTTCTATAGATCTTTTCGCCATATCTGTCTCTACTCACTTAATGGCATTATCTTAGAATGCGTTAATGATACCGAAAGCTCAGTAAATGATTTAGGTATAATCCTGGATCATAAGCTGAAGTTTAATAAACATATTGATGTTTCGGTCAATAAAGCAATGGGAGTTCTTGGGTTTATTAAGCGTTGGTCCAAGGAATTTGATGATCCTTATATTACTAGACTCTTATATACATCTCTTGTTCGTCCGATTCTTGAGTATGGGTCATGCATTTGGTCCCCTCAATACGAATCACATCGTGCCAGAATTGAATCAGTTCAAAAACAATTTTTAATATTTGCTCTTCGTGGCTTGAGTTGGAACTCTGAAATCCCTTTTCCTTCTTACTCTAGTAGACTCCGATTAATTAATCTCCCCTCTCTCACTAATCGTAGAATTATGCTTGGAGTAATCTTCGTTCATAAATTACTACTGGGTCAAGTTGACTCAGTTAATTTATTGGACGAAATAACTTTTAACATACCTTTTAGACCTACTCGTAACTTTAACCCCCTATATCTTCAGCATTGCACCACTAATTGGGCCTTGCATGAACCTTTTCGTATTATGTGTACTGACTATAACAATCTATACCGTACTATTAGTTTGGAATGTGCTTCACAAACTATTAAGGCCTCTATATTATTATATCTTACTAATCTAACTAACTAATATTTCTCAAATTCTACTTTGGTCTGATTGGGTTTTTCTGGGTTTTCCCCAATCCTTGCAACAAATGTTGGACCAATTAATTAATTTATCTTTTTAAATTTTTTATATATCCCCAGAATATAATAAAATAAAATATTTTATATTTTAAATTAATATTAATTTTATTAAATAGATTTACTTTTTATTAATAATTTTAATTTTTTTGTAATGTAAATATAAATTTTAAATGTCGGCTGCTTATAGCCTGACAATAAATAAATAAATAAATAAATAAATAACATTAATATGATGTAAATATACAACATATTTAATATAGGCATTTTGTCTAAAGTAAACGCAAATTATCAAACTCTGAATACATTCGATCAACAAGCTCGAGACGCACTTGCAAATCTTGCTCATCGAGAGCAGCTGCATTTTCAGAGCCGAAAAAATCATTAAGTGCGGCCATTTGTCGGGCCACTGAGATTGCCTTTTCTTTGTAGAACTCTCTGCTGGCAACCGAAGAACTTGCCGAATTTGATTTATTTTCGGTCATGATTTAAAACGATTGGGTATGCGATTATAAAATGCCACAAAAAACTTGCAAAAATGCAGCTGTAACAGGTCAGCGACCTTGGCGAAATTATAACGAAATCAAGAACAACGGACACACGAAATGCCGCCAAATGTAACCGCGCTTATCTATTTATCCTTGTCTCTTTTGTGCACAAATTTTGGCGCGTTGCTATGCTCTCTTTGCATGTGAGATTAAAACACCGCTATGTTTGTGTATTTGCTTTTACCGAAATGTAAAAGGTTTGCCAATTGCCTTTGTTTTCTATTTCACTACCGAATTGTAGAAAATAGATTAGTTATGCGAATGTTTAAAACTATTTGACTACCGAATTGTAGAAATAGTTTGCGTATTTGACTACCGAATTGTAGAATATTCACGATAGAAAAATCACGTCGGTGTCACCAAAAAGTATACAGGTGGCATAAAATAATGCCCTTCCTCTAAACACCGTCAGTATATAAACACAATGAAACACCGATTACCGAAAGAAACACAGTTGCACAAATTAACTTATAAATTTCTTGTTAATGGGACAAAAACGATAAAAACAATGAAGCACAGGAAAACACAACTGTACACAGAGAGAGTAAGAGTTATGCAATATGGAGTTAGGCGCTTTATCGCTCACACACAGCCGAACCGTGTCTAAATGTTCTACAATAATGCTTTTCGCACACCGCTCTGCTTTATTCCAGGTATCATCTACCTCATCAGGCAAATTTTCATCAATGACTTTTAATATTCTTAATTCTTCAAAACTGTGCGAATTCTAAATTTCCAAATGGAATACTTTCGCTGTCAAATGGTTTAATATTGCGTTTTGCTTTTCCCATGTTCTCTTGTGTTCACACACACACAATTTTATGTGCTCTAGTTCTATGTCCTTACTTTTTCAACTTTTGGTTCTTTGTGGAGACTGATAAAAGAATACTCAGTGTTGTTTAAAGTTTCAGAACCTTTTAAAAAATTAACACTAGCGTTCCACTGTTCAAGTAAGTTTCTGCCTATCATTACTCCTCCGTAGTTGTATAGTTCTGCCCCTGCGATACGTATTCTTGATCCTGCTGATATGCCTCCTGATCTATCTGATTCGATGTCAGTAAAAATTCTTGGTCCTGTTGACCCAACTCATGTTCCTGTTCTACATATTTCTGCTGATTGTCCGAGGCTTGTAGCCGAAAATTTTCAGCAATTTCCATTGGTTCTATACGTCTCTGTTGTGTTCTTTCCCTTTGTCTTTTGAATGGAACTCTAAATTCTGGCTGCTGCTGAGTTTTTTTTGAATTGGGTTAAACTGTGGTCTTGGTTGGATATGATTTGCTTGAGGAAAAGCTTGGGAACTTGATTTTGAAAAATGTGGTCTTGGAATATATATATATTCCCTTTTCCGTGGCTATTTTTCTTAACTACTTATATCAAATCTACTTATCTAAACAATATTTTATCCGGGAATTCATCGTAGATTAACTTAAAAAGTCGTCTATCGATGATTGGTACATTAATTTTTAACTGGAGTTCCGCTCAAGTTAAGCCTATTACATACGCGATTTGATATTAGTTCAAGATCGTTTATGAACTACGTATGCTCGCTATCAATTGGTGTATTGGTCTCCAATTCTCAAAATGAACCAGTAGAGCTCTCCTCAGTTGGACTAAGTCTCGTAACTCGCCCTCATCAGATATAGTTTCGCCAATAAGGAGCTCCTTTAACTGGAGTGTTATCTGAATCGAACAGTGAACTTTCGTTGACTGTTGATATATTTAAAGCACATCCCCATTTGCTCAACACTAAGCTCATGAGTTAATTTATTAACAGGCTTTGAGGTGCAAGGATAATGTGACAAAATTAAGACTGACTATCTTAGAATCTAAGCGAGCAAGAAGACGCACTTGTGATGTTTACATTTAGTTTGCTGCAGCGCTTAAGTGACGCGAAATGCTCTTTTTGAAAAGGGATGAAAAGGGAAAAGGGGTTGCGTATGCAAATAGTTTATTAGTTCTTTTGTTTATGAAATTGGATCTGTCGAATGTCGAATGCCTTGGTTGTGGGATTCTCAAATAGTTAATTAGTTATTTTATTTATAAATAAGATAAAACTTCAACATATTTAGGTAAATGTATTTATTGTAGCACTGAAATACCTGCGAGGCATATATAACAGAGGTTATAATAATTATCCAAATTACCAAAGAGGTAGAGACAATGGCAATGCTATCGAAGGCGTTTGAAAATGCCCATTAAATAAGGGTATTATCATTTGTTTTGAATGTAGCAAGGTCCAACAATTATTTCAGAATTCATAACAACTTGTCATCGAGCACACAAATATATTTTTTGTATCTCATTAAATTTCCTTTTGAATTTAGACTTTTATAAATAACTAGTGGGCCCGCTTTTACGTCCTTGCTTTGCTCGGACACAGATCCCCACTTAAAGTCTCAGAAATATTATTTAATTATTTCGTCATTTGCACACCACTACAGAGATGGCGCCATCTAACAATAAGCCCATAATTCTTAATAATAATAAGTGGAATGGGCTGTTTTATAAATTTAAAAAATTTTTTTAATGTATAATTTTCTTAATAAAACATTTTAATGGTACAGGGTTTTATAGACTACATACAAAACTTAAGGGGCAGCAACGAATGAGTAAAGCATTGTCGGCAATTCTCACAGCAGCCGATTCATATGTACACACTTATGTATGACAAAGAACGCAATAAAAATCACTTATTCGTTCACAGGAACAATACAACAACATTGGCGATCTTGCTCGCACTTACGCACATGCAAAAGCGAACATAAAAACAAATGCCATAGTTCTCTTTGCAGTCGAGTCGAGTTCTTTGGCTCTCTTTAAGTTGCTCACGCTAAAATTGTGTATGTATGCGTATACACGCATTGAACGATTTCAATGCTTGCTTATCGGGCTTGCATTTAATGCAATTTAATTAAATGTTTTTTATTTTTTAAAATAGGTGGCAGGTGGAATTAAAAAATAAAATTACCCTTACGAATCTAGAAATTTTTTTTCTGATTTTTTAAAAAAAACTTCAATTCTCTAGGACTTGTGGTTTGGCCATGTCTGTGATATATTAGTCAGTCAGTCAGTGAGGACAAACCATTTTTTTTATATATAGATTAAAAATATCTGTATTTAAAAATTGTAAATCCCAATCATTGGATAATTCAAGTCCATTAGAAGAAAATAACGACAAAATAGCAAAAAAAGAAACAAAGTAATTAATAGCAAAAAAAAATATTTTATACTAGTGGGCCCCCACTTAAAGTATTAGAAATATTATTGTTTAAATTATTTCGTCATTTGCAGACCACTAAGCAGGTGGCGCCATCTATTGTTAGTGGCGCCATCTAACAATAATCCCGTAATTCTTTACGAATTGACAAATAGTACATAGATTTTGCGAACATGCATTTTTAATTCGATTTAATAAATATTTTTTATTTTCAAAAATAAAATGCAGGTGAAAATTTAAAAAAGAGCTTCTGATTTTATCTTATACTAGTGGGCCCGCTTTTTGCGTCCATGCTTTGCTCGAACGCAGATCCCCACTTAAGGTATCAGAAATATTGTTATTTAAATTATTTCGTCATTTGCAGACCATAAAACAGGTGGCGTCATCTATTGTTAGTGGCGCCATCTAACAATAAGCCCGTAATGCTTTACGGATTGACAAATAGTACATAGATTTTGCGAATATGCATTTTTAATTCTATTTATTAAATATTTTTTATTTTCAAAAATAAAATGCAGGTGAAAATTTAAAAAAGAGCTTCTGATTTTATCTTATATTAGTGAGCAAATAACCCACGGACAGTTCATTTCATATAACTAAAAGTGTCCAAGAAAATGACTACTACTATGAAATACCCTTTACGCTTTAAACGTTATTGCCTTCAATATATTTGAAGGTAAAACACCGTAAATTTAAAAAATTCATAAAGAAAGCCTATATAATAAGTGTAATGGGCTGTTTTATAAATAAAAACAATTTTTTAATGTATAAATTTCTTAATAATACATTTTAAAGGTATAGGGTATTATAGACTACATACAAAACTTAAGGGGCAGCAACGAATGAGTGAAGCATTGTCGTCAATTCTCACAGCAACCGATTCACATGTAGACATGTATGACAAAGAACGCAATAAAAACAACTTCTTCGTTCACAGGAACAAAACAACAACAACATTGGCGATCTTGGCGATCGCACTTACGCACATGCAAAAACGAACACAAAAACAATTGCCATGGTTCTCTTTGCAGTCGAGTCTAACTGTTGTTCTCTGACTCTCTTTCAGTTGCTCACGCTAAAATTGTGTATGTATGCGTACACACGCATTGAACGTTTTCAATGCTTGCTTAGCGAGCGTGCATTTAATGCAAATTAATTAAATGATTTTATTTTTTAAAATAGGTTGCAGGCGGAATTAAAAAATAAAAATACGCATACGAATCTGAAAATTTTTTTCTGATTTTTAAAAAAAAACTTGGATGATGTTATTTGTGTCAAGTGTACTTACACTGTGTAAGCCGGTGCCCTTTCCAAGTGGTTTGTCGCGCATTTGGATTGTCCAAATTCCCCGTTCATATATGAACACCATCTTTGTATTTTCCCCCATAAATTTAGCGCATCATTACATCATTACATTTACATTATTTCGAAATGTTCTTGCCATTTATTTGACCTTTAATATAGGACCACTTATTCTGGTAAGCCAAAAGATTTACAGGGCAACTGAAACGTTTCATAAATAACATAATTCAAAGTTTTAATACTTAAAAATAATGTTGCCCCCGAACTTCATGGAGTAAAAGTCTTAAATAATAGCACACACTACTTCTTGGGTGTACAGTATATATATACTCTACCCAAAGTACTATATGTTTCTGTTATGTATTATGTTAAGCCTAACATCTTTCCAAAACATCTATTTCATCATTCATTTTACTTCTGGTGCAATATTACACCATATTGCATAATCCTATGTTAACTTACATTAAATTAACATTCTGTACATAAAGTCAAACAGAACAAAATAAAGTTAGCTTCATGAATCACAGCATTTCTTGCGACGAGGATAAAAGAAATTAAGTTCAAAATGCCGCAACAATTTGCAAAGCAGTTAATGCAACAACGGAATCCATTGCACGCACAAAATCAGAAAATCAGAATCAAAAAAATCAAGAACTCTCATAAATCGTCTTCAGGTTGCGGTAAGTCTCAAGCTCGTGAAAACTGCAAATTTCGTGATGTCGTTTGCCACGAGTGTGTTAGAAAGGGACACATAGCAGCGCAATGATTATTATAAGTGTAACCAAAACAAAAGCGAAAAGAAGAACAAAAGCAAGAACAAAAAAGACAGAGCAACTTCAAACCTCTCCACAACGTGTCAAGTTTAGTGAAGGTTAAAGGAAGTAAACAAATTATCAACGTGGAAACTCTTAATAAGATTTTCAAATTTCAAATGGATTCTGTGATAAATATACAGACATACAAGTTATTGAACAGTCCCAAGCTAGACAAGTGTGACCGTATTCTACATGCATTTGGCCAACAACAAAGTATGGCAACAATTGACATTTATAACTCGAATAATCTGTTCGGGATGGATTTGTTCAAAACGTTCAATTTTGAAATTCAGCAAATTTCAAATATCAGTGAAGCACATGGTTCTCACATCGTTCTTTGTAGAAAGTACAACTTTAGGGCCAGCTTTTACCTAAAGCCGAATTCTTCAAAAGCAGACAAAATCGATTTGAAGGATGCATACCTTCAAATGGAGCTTGGAACAAAATAACTGATGGTCGTCAACATGCCGTTGGGTCATTTTCACAACCAACGTTTGCCATTATGGAATAGTTAGTACTCCAGCTATATTTCGGCGTTATATTGAACAACTTCTTAGTGGCATCAAAATTGTGGAAACTACTTAGACGACATCATTATATTTAAGCACCAACAGTTGAGCAACACCTTGCTGGCATTGAACAAATCTTATGCATTCTTCAAGAGAATGGCATAAAATGCAAGAAAGGTATATGCTTCTTCTTACAGGATGAAATCGAATATCTGGGAAGAATCTGCACAAAAGGCATTCTGCCAGATGCCGCGGGACTAGAAGCTGTCAAGGAATTGAAGCCGCCCACTAATTTACAGCTGCTGGATGCTTACTTGGAAAGTCAACTATTACTGTTAGTTCATCCCAAATTACTCGCAGTTAGCGGCTCTGCTAAATCAACTTCGCAGGAAGAACACACCATTTAAGTTTTGCCCAGATCAGCAGCAAGTCTTTACTACCTTGAAAACACATATCTTAAATGCTTCAGAGCTCGCACATTTCAACGAGCATCTTCCGCTCGTTTTAGCCACTGATGCATCTTCGTTTGGCATTGTTGTGATATTGTCACATATTCAACCAAATGGCAAGGAACGATCAATTTGCATTTAAGACACTAGATGTTCATCAAGTGCGCTGTTGCCAAATTGAGAAAGAAGCACTTTCAATCATATTTGGAGTAAAGAAATTTCTTCAATATCTTTACGGCAGAAAGATATACATACACAAATCCAACTCACAGCGGTAAGGTGGTAACGCTTTAACGCAATAGTGCTCTTTCTCAGAGCATTTAATAGAACGATAAAAAGTTGTTTTAGACAATAAAATTGATTTTATCATCGCTACATTTAACATATATATTTTGTTTCAAATTGCATTTAAGCATTTATCGTCATTCTTTAACACAGTGGCATCATGTATTGATAATTGAGTCAACATATGTCTTAAATAATAGCACTCACTATTTATTGGCTGTACAGTATATACTCTACCGAAAGTGCTTTCTTTTAAAGCGAGCAGTTGGTCTTTTCCGTCTTTGCAGCATATGCCTTTGTGTTCTACTTTAATGCATTGCAATGAATATATTCTCCCTTTACCGGTGCATTTCAGAATTACTGGCCTGATATATAGATACTGTTGCTTGGTGCACTTCAGGATAACTTGCCAGATATTAAGTTGCTGCAGTTCGGTGTTTTCTAGATGCATTAACCGCTTTTTGTTTTTTGTTACGCTCTGGGCAGAGCGTAACATGAGCCAGGGTGAATATAGTCAAGAGACTCTGAACTGTTGATTGTACAAGTTTTATTGTATAGAAAAAAGTGCTACAATATATAAAATGAATACAGGGTTTTCTTTTAACATTAAAATTCGAAAATGTGATCAGTAACGACGAAATTAATGAAGTAATTAACAAAATAATAATGAACTTAAATATATATACGAAAGAAAAAAAATGCGCCATCAGCAGTAATAACCCGTAAACAGAAAGTATACTGATGATATTTAAATGTCTATGCAATTGGAATGACATGGCTTATTGGATCCAAAACTTTTAAATAATGAAACAGCTATTAAAATAAATCAGGATCAGTTCTTAAATGTTGAAATTTTGGTTTGGTTATCGTCAGATAAAACTTATACATTATCTTGCAAATTCCAATGAAATCATTTGAAACTCCAGTGTATACAGTGGAACACACATTATACACAAATATTGTATATACCTACCACCATAAGAAAAATGTAAAAGATTTATATACAAATACAATAATCACAGACAAATGTATAGCACCAATTATTAAAAAATCAAAAAATCTAAAGCAAGAACAAGCACCACAAATTCAATACATTTATCCTAATGTCTTAATTATTTAAAATTTAATTGAAACGCAAATATTTACAGATTGTAAGGCATCACCATTTTCGTTTACAGGAAATTAGATAGTTTAAATAAATAAATGTGGAATACAAGTTAGTAATGTCATAACTACAATAAAAGAAGTCCAGCAATACAAAAAAATAATAATGGAAGCTACTAATTTTAGACCAATAGACCACATTACTAAAGAAATAAAATATTATGTTATGAAATCGAATCGGCATGAAATAATTTTGTATGGTATAATTATTATAATAATTTTAGTAGCTGCCCTGTACGTTTACATGCGAATTCGAGGATGTAATACGATCAAGGAAATGGGGAGTAACATAGTTATACAACTAGACACACATACAAACTCAAATAGCGACAGTCCGCCAACTCAACACATAAACAATCTAACGACCAAGACATCGACCGATCAAAATTCATAAACAAAATAACTAATAAACAATTTGACAATCCCACGACCAAGGTATCGACCGATCACAATATACAAAGAACTATTAAAATATTTACATACGCAGCATAAGTGCCTCTCTCAACAAGAACACTTACGCAGCATCATATTCCTATTCAAGTAGAGCACTTCTCGACAACGTCACATAGGCCGCTGCAGCAAACTAAATGTAAACAAAACAATTACGGCTTCATTCTTGCTTAGATTCTAAGATAGAGTTAGTCTTAATTTTGTCTTAAACTCATTCGGTCGCATTATCCTTGTAACACAAAGAATTTTAAAAAATAAACTCACAATATAAACGCGTTCGTCTAAATATTCTTAATTTCTCAGTACTAGTAAATACAAGTACGTAAGTGGCGCAGCCGGTAGAATATACATTTTTGTCGACGAATACGATAAAGTTTGTATCCGCACAAGAACTACATTTCCAAAACCGCGTTAGTTAAAATAATCGGTTTGTGAAAAACATTTTCAATTAAAGCCCGAACGAAGCTTTTTGAAAAACAGTTCAAAACTCAATTCAGTGTAAAACAAAAGAAAACAAGTGAATAAAAATGCCAAATATGGATAACCCAACCGACAACGCTAGCATTGGTTTTCATGACCTTAGTGAAATGGTCGGGAAAATTAGGAAAGTAGATAACACTTTTTTTAGTGCAAATGTATTCTTTAATTAGATCTTTAGCAAATCAAATCTTTGGTCCAAATCAATCCTATTTGCAACTCTATTAACAGGACTCTTGACCTGGTATTTGTATTGGACCTCAACAATACCACCGTATCCAGGATTGACCCATTGGTTATGTCGGAAGACCCATACCATCCGTCTCTTAATTCATGTATTAATTTACCTATGGGCCCTGATGAATTATCATCTGATACCACTGCGCGTAGAAGGTGTTTTAATAAAACAGATTTCCATAGGCTAAATGATATGATTTCGAGTATGGATTGGTCACAATTATACGCATGTTCTGATTTGGATAATGCCATTGAGCTCGTTTATTCAACTCTTAATTCTTTATTTGATATCTGTGTTCCGCTTGTATCTCCTATCAGTTTTGTTAAACCTCCTTGGTTCTCTAGAGAATTATCACACTTAAAAAATGCTAAATCTAAGCAATTCAAAAATATAAAAAGTCGGGAAGTCCTTATGATTTCTCCCGATATTTAATTATCAATTCTAATTTTCTGGTACTTAATTCTCAGTGCTACAAAAATTACTTACAACGTTGTAAGCTCGAATTCTCTAGGGATCCTAAACAGTTCTACAAATTTGTAAACTCTAAGCGAAAAGCTCTATCATTTCCATCATCTCTCTCCTTTAATAACATTCAAGTTAATTCTGATCAATCTATTGCTGATTTGTTTGCTGACTTTTTTGAAACCACATACTGTATGACTAGTCTCCATGCTGGTCACTCATACCCGTATGATCTTAGTAGTATTAACTGTATTTACAGCCCTTCAATCACAGATAGCTCGCTTCTTCGTGAACTTAATTTAATCAAACCAGTACACACGCCAGGTCCTGATGGTGTGCCTGGCTCTGTATTAAAGTACTGCGCGGAATCTTTATGTAGTCCGCTACATAAATTATATACCCTATCAATCGATTCTTCATATTTTCCAAGCCTATGGAAGGATTCCTATATTATCCCTCTTCACAAAAAGGGTGTTAAGTGCGATGTTCAGAACTATAGGGGTATTGCTAAGCTCTCTGCAATTCCCAAGTTGCTTGAGAAAATAATGACTTCTCATCTCCAACATTTGTGTAGTTCTATTATCTCTCCTTGTCAGCATGGGTTTATGAGATGTAGATCAACAACCACTAACCTTCTTGAGTTTACTTCCCTTATCAAGAAGGTTCAAGAAAAAGATGCAAACTGACGTTGTTTATACTGATTTCAGTAAAGCTTTTGATTCTGTAAATCACTCATTACTCATTCATAAGCTTGACCTTCTCGGCTTTCCCAATAATCTTCTTCTTTGGATATCTTCCTATTTGAGTAACAGAACGCAAAGAGTTAGTTTCAAAACTTTATTCTCAAAGTCCATCAAAGCTACGTCTGGGGTACCGCAAGGCAGTCATCTTGGTCCACTTCTTTTTACGTTATTTATTAACGATCTTCCATCTGTTCTATCTCACTCTCATGCTCTCATGTATGCGGACGACGTCAAGCTTTGTTTAACTTATAGTGACCCTCTCTCTGATAGGTTATTGCAAGCGGATTTAAATGCCATGTCTCTTTGGTGTCAAACCAATTTACTTAATCTTAACAGTGCTAAATGTAAAGTAATGAGTTTCTATAGATCTTTTCGCCATATCTGTCTCTACTCACTTAATGGCATTATCTTAGAATGCGTTAATGATACCGAAAGCTCAGTAAATGATTTAGGTATAATCCTGGATCATAAGCTGAAGTTTAATAAACATATTGATGTTTCGGTCAATAAAGCAATGGGAGTTCTTGGGTTTATTAAGCGTTGGTCCAAGGAATTTGATGATCCTTATATTACTAGACTCTTATATACATCTCTTGTTCGTCCGATTCTTGAGTATGGGTCATGCATTTGGTCCCCTCAATACGAATCACATCGTGCCAGAATTGAATCAGTTCAAAAACAATTTTTAATATTTGCTCTTCGTGGCTTGAGTTGGAACTCTGAAATCCCTTTTCCTTCTTACTCTAGTAGACTCCGATTAATTAATCTCCCCTCTCTCACTAATCGTAGAATTATGCTTGGAGTAATCTTCGTTCATAAATTACTACTGGGTCAAGTTGATTCAGTTAATTTATTGGACGAAATAACTTTTAACATACCTTTTAGACCAACTCGTAACTTTAACCCCCTATATCTTCAGCATTGCACCACTAATTGGGCCTTGCATGAACCTTTTCGTATTATGTGTACTGACTATAACAATCTATACCGTACTATTAGTTTGGAGTGTGCTTCACAAACTATTAAGGCCTCTATATTATTATATCTTACTAATCTAACTAACTAATATTTCTCAAATTCTACATTGGTCTGATTGGGTTTTTCTGGGTTTTCCCCAATCCTTGCAACAAATGTTGGACCAATTAATTTATCTCTTTTAATTTTTTTATATATCCCCAGAATATAATAAAATAAAATATTTTATATTTTAAATTAATATTAATTTTATTAAATAGAATTACTTTTTATTAATAATTTTTATATTTTTTTGTAATGTAAATATAAATTTTAAATGTCGGCTGCTTATAGCCTGACAATAAATAAATAAATAAAGAGTGTCTTTTTTTATAACTGATTTAAATCGACTTCTATGGAAATATTTTATTACTTGAATCTCGTCGAGGTTGTCTCTAATAAATTCTAGTTGTCTTGTGTAGTAATTAAGGTGTCTTTCTGTTATTGGGATATAATTTTGATAATCTTCTTGTGCGCTATGCACTGTGGCTGCTGTAGCAAGGAAAACGGTATCGTCTTCTCCTAGAAAGTTTTCTTGTACTTGAATACGAGATAGGGCATCGGCAACATGATTTCTTTACCAGGTAGGTATTGGACATTGTAGTCATATCCGTTTAGCTTTATTTTCCATCGTTGTAACTTCATGTGAGGGTCTTTAATGTTGCTTAACCATACAAGTGGTCTGTGATCGCTTAATATGGCAAATTTTCTTCCAAATAGATAAGACCTAAAGTGTTTTGTTGCCCATACTATGGCTAATAGTTCCTTTTCTATTGCCGAATAGTTAAGCTCATGCTCGTTTAGAGCTCTGCTTGCGTAACAAATGGGTTTGTGTTCTTGAGACAATACGGCGCCTATAGCTATATTACTTGCATCTGTTGTTAGTGAAAATTTCTTTTCGAAGTTAAGGTATATTAAGATTGGATCGGACGTGATGAGTACTTTTAGTTTCTCAAAGGCGGACATGTAGTAATTATCTTCAATATTGATAGTTGCTCCTTTTTTAGTTTGAGTGTCATAGGTTTTGCTATCTTTGCAAAATTGGGAATGAACTTACGGTAGAATCCGAATAGTCCAAGAAAAGACTTTACTCCTTTTTTAGGTTTTAGGAATAGGGAAATTGATAATTGCATTTATTTTATTAGGATTTGGTTTTGTACCTTCTGTAGTGATAATGTGACCGAGAAATTCTGTTTCTTTCTTTAGAAATTCACATTTAACAAGCTGCAATTTTAGATTGGCTGATCGTAGCTTTTCATTTTCTTCCAAGAAGTGGAGTAAACGATAATATCATCTAAGTAAACTTGACAATCTTTATAGATTAAGTCTTCTAAAAGGTTATTCATGCAACGTTGAAAGGTTGCTGGTGCATTTTTCAAACCAAAGGGCATACGAGTATATTCGTAATGTCCATGTTTTGTTGAAAATGCTGTTTTGGATATTGATTGTGGGTCCATTTGGATTTGATGGAAACCTTTAGCTAAATCAATGGTTGGGAAGTATTGACAACGTCCAAGTTTGTCTAATATTTCGTCCATTATTGGAATAGTGAATTTGTCGTCAATAGTTATTTCATTAGATTGTTTTCTAACACGAGCTTATTAGCCATTGTAAAAGACTTAACTTCTATTTCTTCAATGAACTTACGAATACTTTCAGAGAAATGGGTATTGTATAGTTGGCGAAGCAGCTCTTCACATGGTGTTTGGGTATTGTTTTCTTTGATGAGGGCGTTCATCAGATCCGGGCATGTTCCAGATAATTGTGATATTCTTTTGGGCATTTGCGTTTCTATCGCGCTGAAGAATACATGCTTTTGCCTGGGGTCGGTCGTTGGGTATAATTGGAGAATAAAGTTAATTCTTCTGATGAACGTGCTGAGTTCTTGGGGGTCAGCCCTGAACGAAGGCACCTGCCTGATTTGGAACAAGGCTTGTTTAAGATTTGCTTCTGACAACAATTGGATTGGTTCGGTTGCCATGGTTATAAAGTTTTTGTTCTTACACTGGGATTTTTTAGAGTTTTTGTTTTTACACCTTTTGGGTTTGTATGCCGTAGATTAATTCTTGTATATTAATCCGTAGCTACGAAGTTCTTTGGCGGAAAATAAAAGTTTATTGTATAACGATTGAACGTTCACTTACGCGCCGTGTCGCGTGGATCAATCTCCAAAGATACGCTTGGTCGTACAAGGATCTTTGATAGAAATTAGTAAACGAGTCGCACAACTCACTCTCTTTATCCTACCGGCTGCGCCAGAAACAGATTCAGAGTTAGGGTTTAATAAAAAAAACAAAAGTCGTTTTATTTTATAAACACTTTATTTATTTCTAACTATTAGGAAATGAACTAGAGCCTTTAGATTATTACTTAGTTGGATAATGGACTTTACAGTTGAAGGGGCTTTAGCGAAACTACCGCAGTTGATAGTTAACTCAGAACTGAACCAGTGTTAAGGGACGCGTTCGCGTTATATAGGCGAGCTGAAGCCGCTTAAGAGCGAGAATGTCTTTAAGAGAATTAATCTGTAATTTTTGGTTCTCTTGTGAAGAGAGAGATTCACTTGAAATTGGGGGGTAATTTGAGAATCCTGAGACAAGTGCGTGAGCAATGACTCGGGTAATAAAACTTTGTTATTTCAGTTGGTTTCTTTTAAACAAGATCGAGTTAGTATTCGGGACGAGTTGTTTATCGTTAGGTTTCCGGAATTTAATGTGTGAATATGAGCCTTACAATAGTGCTCTTATGATATATTCTAATTTATGATTATAATATAAGTGCGTGTAGAATGGATATGTTACTATTTTATATGCACTCCCGTCGTGAAACCTGTGCCCGTTCGCTCCACGCAGGAAGTATAGCCCAATGTCACACGCAGCCCAGTCACCTGGAGGAGATAGGGCCTATAGATGACGGAGTCGTTGTTATTAACGAGGCAACAGCCCGCATCAGCACGGATGGCGGGCCAGAGGTGCTCGTTAGAGGCACGCACCTAGCAACTTTTGAACGATCAGCCATCATAAACGGGACTGAATTCATAAATCTGCGGAGGACGCTGGGTAACAGCCTGGCATTGTATGATCACCGTTATTGAACATCGTTGGCCGTGATCCGGTGCTGAGCATACCTTTGCTACACCGTATGAACAATGACAACCTGCGTCTCATCCAAGGTTTCAAGGAAGAGGTCGACGGCGCAGGCTCCCTTAAACTTCGGTTCGTCGCTGGAGTAATTCTGAACATTTGTCTAATTTGTTCATTCGTCCTTTTCCTGGTGTTAAGGAGAAAGCGAGCCTCAGTCGACATTCAGCGAGTAATCGACAAATTTGGAATGACCGAGCACGGTCATAAACCTGAGGGGGGTAGTTAACAACCCATAATATAATTACCCTAACGAATAAGTTGTTTAATATAAACAATGCTCTCAATAGCTGCAACCTTATAAATTGGGAGCATTCAATTCACACCCTATTATCTTATGAGGAAGATGACCGTCGGATCAAATTTTTCAAAGTAGATCCTATTATACTTCTTGTCTTGTGAAATATGTGAAGTGAAATATGTGTAGACGTGTTGAAGGTAAGAGATGCAGAATAAAAGACGATACAGAAAATAGACAATTGTCATTACTATGCCAGATTTGTTGAAAATCGACTCTTGTGGCAATTCAGATCACATTTAAAATAATTGCTTACTTTTAAAAAGACAGAAAGAGAAAACTGACAAAGAAGATTAATCAATCATTCATTTGACGATTTAGCGAACAATGAAAATTTATTTTCAACTAACATTTATTTTCACTAACTTGCATTAAATTTATGCATTTCTTTATGATATCAAGAAAGGCAAAGTGAAACTATATACAACTTTTAAAGAGAAGGATGTTTTAAGCAACATACAGCCAGAAAAGGAGTTATGTGAAGCTTGTGCTAAGTTAAAGCAGACAGATTGATTAAGCTTTAAAAACTTTATATATATAATCCATATAAGACGACCATAATTGTACTGTTCAGATCGACTGTTAATTACAAAGATTCTTATGTAGTGTACTGATAATTTAGAAAAAATATAATAACAGACTAAATGTTAAGGGACGTGTTGAAGTCGCTAAAGAGCGAGAATGTCTTTAAGAGAATTTTTCTGTAAATTTTGATTCTCTTGTGAAGAGAGAGGTTCACTTGAAATTGGGGGGTAATTTGAGAATCCTCAGACAAGTGCTTGAGCAATGACTCGGGTAATAAAACTTTGTAATTTCAGTTGGTTTCTTTTAAACAAAATCGAGTTAGAATTCGGGTCGAGTTGTTTATCGTTAGGTTTTCGGAATTTAATGTGTGAATATGAGCCTTACAATAGTGCTTTTATGTTATATTCTAATTTATGATTATAATATAAGTGCGTGTAGAATGGATATGTTACTTTCCCATCCTTAAGATAAAAGCCTGTCCTTAGACATGAATTGTAGGGAATAATACAGGAGTATTTACCATGGGTATATTATTTTCTGTTTCGGAATTTACAATGGATTCATTTTCTGAAGTTTGGTTTTTAAATTTTACAATCAATTTTTGGGGTATTGTTTTGTATTTAAAGGTAAAGTACAATATTACTGAAATCTTGTCTATTTTCGTTTAGTTCTTCGATTTTGTCTATTTTGTTGAATATTATAAGCAGGAGTTGCTGCAAAAATAAAGATTTCTTCTGGTGTTCGACCAGCTGTTTTGTTTTTGTTTTATGATTATATAAAATAAAAAATAAATAAATAATTCGAAAAGAGGGGAAGAAAAATTTAAGTGAAATGAAAATATTACTAAATAATGATAATAATGAAAAACGAAAAACAATAACACATCCGTATGATAACTGAGAAAAACACATTTTTTTTGGCAAAATTTGATCTTATTCATCAACATACATCCCTTCAAGAGTGATACAATCAGTTCAACGCCGCTCTAGCATTTCGTTTTTTTGGAAAACGATTTGTCTTTGGCTTCAAAATAAGCTTCAGTTTCGTGGATCAGCTTTTCATTCAAGCCAAATTTATTTCCAGCGATCATTTTCTTCAGGTCTGCGAACAGGTAGTAGTCGCTGGGGGCCAAATCTGGAGAATACGGTGGGTGCGGAAGCAATTCGAAATAAGAGTAATATTTATTAATAGACTTTGATGTGCGTGGTTATTGATAATGCGTCCGAATGAGCAAGGCAATTATGCTGCGTATGCAAATAGTTTATTAGTTCTTTGTTTGTGAATTTTGGTCTGTCGATGCTTTGGTCATGAGATTGTCAAATAGTTTATTAGTTATGTTTATGAATTTCGATCTTAGTCGTGAGATTGTTTATGTACTGAGTTGGAGGCTCTGCCTGACTATCGCTATTTGGTTTTGTATGTGTGTCTAGTTGTATTCATATAACAATGTTACTATATATAGTAACAAATTTTTAAAATCATATCAAGACATGATATTAGACAAGACTAAGATAACTCAAACTTTTGTAGGCAAGACATTAATTCAATATAAATTCACGGAATCTACATCAATTTATACTTTAAATTTATTTGTTAAATTATACATTAAATGAATAAACACAGTATACACAGTGTGTCCCAAAAATAACTTTTTATTTATTCAAAAAAGGTTTCATTTGACTTAACACAACGTTTGGATCGATCAAACAGCGCATGCATAGATTTTTTTATGTCATTTATAGAAATGTTCTTCAGTACTTCGGTTACGGCTGCTTGAATGGCTGGGATATCATTTTAAAATGCTCCCTTCATCTTGGTTTTCAGTTTTGGAAATAAAAATAGTCACATGGTGATAGATCATGCGAATACGGAGGATGGTCGATGAGAGAAATCCATTTTTTGTGCATTATCGTGCAATAAAAACAGCTGTTTCCCTGCTGGATATTCTGGTCTAACACGACCGATTCTTTCATTATTCTCCATTAACAGTTTGACCTTCTGGAACAAATTCCTTGTGGACTATACCCTTCAAATCATAAAAGTAATCAACATTGTCTTGATTCGAGACTTCTGAAAACGCAATTTGTTTGGTTTTGGCTCGCTTTTGGACTTCCATTCAGCATATTGACGCTTAGTTTCAGGGTCATATTTAAAGAACCATGTCTCATCACCAGTTATGATCGAATCAAGGAAGTCTGGATCGTTTTCAGCAGTTGCAATAATGTCTTTGCAATGCTCCACTCTAGCGATTTTTTGGTACTTGAATACAGTCCAATAAAGCGGAAATATATTGTAACATTTGTTGCAATGTTTATGCCAACAATCAGGCCTAGGTCAGTTGGCAACATGACCGCGCACCTGAGATGCAATTGGGTCACTTGACATTTATTGCAGAGTCAGTGACCCACTAGTAATACAATGCGCACATACAGCACTTTCCCTCACTTAGAAATCAAACACCAACTATGTTAAGAAATACATAATAACGCCGCTCCGCTGCTGGCGTCACTGGCAGCGTCGCTTTGCGGTTTAGAGTACTATAAATAGAATAAGAATTGTAATGCATTATCGAAGTCAAAATAAAGACAAACAACGGCACCGACGTGCCTCACCAAAGAACAACTATTGTTTCAACATCACATGGCGACCGTGACAGGACGAGCTACAATTTTCCATGTGGTAAACTTTTGACACAATCTTCGATGGAATCCTCTACGGAATATTTGACGACATCCTATATGAGCTAGATGACATCCCAGATTGAACCAACAGGATGTTTCAACAAACAGACAATATCAACAGGAACATCGGAAGAACAGCGGAAGAATATAAAGTCTGAGTGAGTAGAGTGCGAGTGATGGGTAACCGCGGAGGTTTAAAAAACAAAATTAATAAAAGAATAGCACATATCAAGTGGCTATTGTACACAGGAAAAGACGCTTCCCGCGTGGTCTAAAATCAAGTGCCGACACTTAAAAACCCAGCACCGCTCACTCAGATAAAATAAATGTTATAGGAAAAACATTAACCAAACCTCCATCCCAAAAGCCATCGCCAACAAAGACACCCGACTGCCCAAACAACTGCCCAGGACCGCTGGACCGCCCTTCCTGCATTGGAACCTGTGCGATGACCAGCACCGGCCCCGCCTAAGCTCATAGGCCCGGAACATCAGCAGCAGAAACCAACAAGTGCGAATGGCATGGGACCGCATTTTGCGCAAACGTGGGAACACGAACCAACACTAACGTGGGACATCAACCCAAATCGTATTTAATTAATTATTAAAATAAGAGCAATTGTGAAATAAAGCGGAACCTTTTCTGACCAATAGAAGTATAGCCCGTAAAGCTATACGAAACCATAGGAAGGAAAATGTTACTTATAAAAAAAAAAAAACATGAAAAGTTGGCAAATATCTCCCTCCCCCTTTTTTTGCTCTTTATTCAATGCTTTATAAAAAGTGTTACAGTGATCTGGAAATATATTGTAACATTTGTTGCAATGTTTATGCCAACAATCAGCCCCCTCCTTATTTGCGAAGAACTCGGACAGCCACTTTTCACAAGCCTCTTTTGAGTTCAACTTTACACCACCAAGGGCATTCGCCATGGACAGGAACAGGTGGTAATCACTTGACGCTATGTCCGGGCTATATGGTGGATGCGATAAAACCTCCCATCCGAGCTCCCGTAGCTTCGCACGAGTCATCAACGAAGTGTGTGGTCTGGCGTTGTCCTGGTGAAACACTACACCCTTCCTGTTGGCCAATTCTGGACGCTTCTGGTCGATCGCCTGCTTCAAGCGGTCCAGTTGTTCGCAGTAGATGGTAGAATTAAGCGTCTGGCCTATGGGGCCATGGGAGCGCTCATAGTGGATGATTCCCTTCCAATCCCACCAAACACACAGCAAAACCTTCCTGGCCGTCAATCCCGACTTGGCCACTGTTTGGGACGATTCACCGGCCTTCGACCACGACCGTTTTCACTTGATATTGTCGAATGTGATCCATTTTTCGTCGCCAGTCACCATCCGCTTCAAGAATGGGTCGAGTTCGTTCCGTTTCAGCAGCATATCGCAGGCGTTGATTCGGTCCAGAAGGTTTTTTGGCGTCAAATCATGCGGCACCCAAACATCAAGCTTTTTTTGTATCCAGCCTTCTGCAGAAGTTTAAAATGGTTTGGTGACTAACTCCCATCTCTTGGGCGATGTCACGAGATGCCACATGCCGGTCTAACTCGATGTATTCCATGATTTGATCGGTATTTGTCGTCACAGGTCTTCCGCCGGCTGGCTTATCCATGGTGTCGTTTTCACCGGCTCTGAATCGTCGAAACCATTTCTCCGCGGTTCGAAGTGATAGAGTACCATCCCCCCAAAACACCATTAATCTCACGGAACGTTTCTCTAGCGGATTTGCCTTTAACGAAGGAAAACTTTAAAATAGCGCGAATTTCGGCGTTAGTGAACTCCATGTTTACATGTCTATAACTGTTGAACGCAATATCCAAACTAATCATGCATAGCGTAGTTTTGTAGGTTATGTCAAGACCTCCATTATGTAAATTATCTTGCAGTTAGATACGAGCTCCAACAGATCATTTAAATGTTTGAATAAAAGTGCAATTATATCAAATGACACTAAAATCAAACATATAACATAGAGTTCTAATCAATACTTTTAACGAGGTTCGCGTTAAAATATTGAAAAATTATACCAAATTTTCGTTTTTACAATTAATCCAAGTAAAAGACATTAACATGGCTTAAGGAAAATATTTTGTATGTCGCTGATAGATATAAATTACACATTTTATTGCCAAACACTACCAATTTTCCAGCCGAATTTGACAAATCACAGCTACAAAGTTCTGCTGAAGAACTCGAACCAGATTCGTTAAAATCAGATCAAAAATTTAAAATTGCTCAAACAGTAGTAGATTTTCTAAGGACCGCATCGCTTTTGAGTTTGTGGCGAAACTTGAGTTCAGAACGATTGAATCTTCTGGATTCTTTAAAAGGCGATCATGAAGCAACTGCAGTGAGCCTGATCAAAACAAAACTTAAGGGTCATGCGAGAAATCTGATCAATGATGAACATACCATTGCTCAGATAATAGAAAAACTATCAAGCTCTGTTAAAGGAGAGTCGGTAGAAATGATATCGGCAAAACTTCTTAACCTACAGCAAAAAGTAAGACGGCAAATCAATATACGCAAGAAATTGCAGAGATAACTAAAGCTCTAGAAGGTGCGTATATAAACGATGGTCTTACTTATCAATTAGCCACGAAATACAGCACGGCACAAGCCGTTAAAGCCATTACTAAAAATTGTTCAATTGATAAAGTAAAATTTATCATGCAGGCAGGTACATTCACTAATTTGAATGATGCCATTGCAAAGTTTGTAGATAGTTGCACCGAAGCAACTGGACAGCAAAACACTGTCTTATACTACAACAATAACTCTTACCGTGGCAAAACCGAGAGGTAATACAGTATGGCAACAGAAATAACAACAATAGAAATAACAATGGCAGATCTCGAGGTAGACACAGAGGACGTGTACAAAACAATTAAATATTACAAAGGGTAACTCGGAAAACCAACAAACCCCCTTGAGTAACCAAAATTAGTAAAAATTTTCAAATTAAATCTTAGTCTCAGTAGCATAATAAAAATTCATAATGGGATAAACAATAACCCATTAACATTACTCATAGATACAGGTGCAAATATTTCAATATTAAAAAACAAAAATATAGATTCTCAAATTAATACAAATAATAAAACATCAATAACAGGAATAGGACAGGGAACTATACAGTCCATTGGATTGTCAACAATTGATTTACTTTTCGATTTTTTTCTTAATCAGTCACAACTTCCAAATTGTCCAAAATGAATTTCCGGTACCTTGTGACGGAATTTTAGGACTTGATTTTATCAGAAAATTCAATTGTTCTATAGATTACCAATTAGATGAATTCATAATAAGACCTCAGTCTCTAAATTATCAAATTCATGTTCCACTATTGCATAACGATATTGATAACTCAATATTACTACCAGCTAGATCAGAAGTGATGAGAAAAATAACGCTTCCGACTAGTGAAAAAACGGTATTAGTACCAAACCAGGAAATCCAACCTGGGGTATTAATAGCAAACAGTTTAGTAACAAGCAATAGCCCAATAGTTCGTATTTTGAATACAACCAATAAGCATCTAAAAATTATTAACCCGAATGTTAAATTCGAAACAATAAAAGACTACGAAGTACTAACAAGTACTAGTAACACAGACAATAGAACTGATAAAGTCATAAGTAAATTAAAGTTTCCTGAACAATTTAAAACAAAGCTTACTAATCTATGTACCAAATACAGTGACATATTTGGTCTAGAAACAGAAGCAATTTCAAGTAATAATTTTTACAAACAAAAATTAAGGTTAGCAGATAAAACACCAGTATACATTAAAAACTATAGAAATGCACAAACAGAAAAACCCGAAATAGACAAACAGGTTGAAAAATTGGTAAAAGATGGTATAGTTGAACCATCTATATCTGAGTATAATAGCCCACTTCTCTTGGTTCCCAAGAAATCACTCCCAAATTCAAAGGAGAAAAGATGGCGTTTAGTAGTTGATTATCGCCAAATTAACAAAAAACTTCTAGCAGACAAGTATCCACTGCCAAGAATAGAAGAAATTCTAGATCAATTAGGACGAGCAAAATATTTCTCGTGCCTAGATCTTATGTCTGGTTTCCACCAAATCGAACTAGATGAGAAATCTAGAAATATAACATCATTTTCAACGAGCACTGGCTCATATCGCTTCACGCGATTACCTTATGGTCTTAAAGTAGCCCCAAATTCATTTATGCGAATGATGACGCTTGCATTTTCTGGTCTCGAACCATCACAAGCATTCCTCTATATGGATGACTTAGTAGTCATCGGTTGTTCTGAACAGCATATGTTCAAAAATTTGACAAACATTTTCAATATTTGTCGCAAGCATAACTTGAAGTTAAATCCTGAGAAATGTTCATTCTTCATGCATGAGGTAACATTCCTCGGCCATAAATGTACAGACCATGGCATCCTTCCGGATGATAAAAAATACGCTGTTATTAAAAACTATCCCAAACGTACTGATGCGGGTAAAATAATTTAAAAAAAAAAAAAAAAAAAAAAAAAAATACGAATAGACGATTTATAAAAAATAATAAAAAAAAAATCCAAAACAAAAAAGAACAAAAAAGAAAAAAAAAAAAAAAAAAAAAAAAAAAAAAAAAAAAAAAAAAAAAAAAAAAAAAAAAAAAAAAAAAAATAAAAAAAAAAAAAAAAAAAAAAAAAAAAAATAAAATAATATTAAAAAAAAAAAAAGGGGGAGGGGTTTATTAAATAAATATTAAATTTACTTAAATAAAATACAATAATAAAAAAAAAAAATGCGGAAATATATCGTAACATTTGTTGCAATGTTTATGCCAACAATCAGACCTAGGTCAGTTGGGAATATGACCGCGCCCTTGGGGGGAATTGGGTCACTTGGTACTTGTTGAAGAGTCAGTGACCCACTAGTAATACAATGCGCACATACAGCACTTTCCCTCACTTAGAAATCAAACACCAATTCTGTTAAGAAATACATAATAACGCCGCTCCGCTGCTGGCGTCACTGGCAGCGTCGCTTTGCGGTTTAGAGTCCTAAAAATAGAATAAGAATTGTAAAGCATTATCGAAGTCAAAATAAAGACAAACAACGGCACCGACGTGCCTCACCAAAGAACAACTATTGTTTCAACTTCACACTGGACTGTAATGTCAACTAAAAGATTTTTGAATGCAAAGTTGCCGGAATGGCCCTTATCAATTGGTCTTGTCACCAAGTCTCTTTGTTTGTTTCAGCTTACGGAGAACGTCGTCATTCCGTGTGAAATATATGTTGTGTCTCATTTTTTCGCAGAAAATCACATATTTACGTTTCAAAGGAAAATATGCTCCATCCAGAATTCTCTCTGGTTTCTGAAGCTTATAGCTCACTATGTATAGCGACAACATCGGACCTCGCTCTTCATAGTATTTTTTATTTTCTTTCCCGGGCTTGTAAATAATTTTGTCATTATGTTTCTCAATAAAAGGCTTCTATCTCTTGCCGCAGTTGCACAATGCCCATACTATAACGAATAGTTCCCTCTCATTGGTGGCATAAATTTTGTCACATTCCTTTAGGGTTCTAGAAATCATAGTATTTGGCTTGCGTTCCTGCGAAAGCACAGCCCCAATGTCGTGCGCGGAAGCATCTGTCGTTAAGTCAAATACCTTAACATAACGTCTACTGATGCTAGAATATTTTTAATTTACAGAAAGCCTCGCTTTCTGTGTCATTAAAATTAATCTGAATTTTCCCGACATATCCACACTAACCGAGCCATTCTCTCCCATTAGTAAGTTTGTAAGTGGTGTGCATTCGCTGAAAAAAATCTTAATAAAGCGTCTTTAGTTACTAGCTAAACAAATCAGACCAAAGTTCAGGATCACTCCAGCCACGAACCAAAGTTTATTGAAGCCTGCGGGGGTCTACCTCGTCCTTGAATAAGGAGCATGTTGTCGTTGTTTATGCGGTGTAGCATGGGTATGCTTAGCACCAAGTCATGGCCGACAATGTTCAATAGTGGTGATCTTACAATTTACGAACTCCGTTCCGTTAATAATGGTTGATCGTGCGAAGGTTCCCAGGTGCTAATGCGGGCTGTTGCCTCGTTAATGATTACCATGCCGTCATCTATAGACAAAAACCCCTTAACGTGGCTGGGTTAAGTATGACCGTGCCAACGTGTCTTCGCCATGCCGTAGGATTTCTTGATGGTGTGATACCGGGTAGACGGAAACCTTCTTACATCTGAATTTAAATGTAGGATAATCTATTATTTTACGGTTAATGTTATCGGACTAAAAGAATCCAAATTCTAGCGGTTTCTAGTAAAGTAACTATTTAAGTGTCTTGTTTAATAACTGATTTCAGATCGACACGATCAAGGATTTACTATGTTAACATAGCTTTTGCCAATGTTATACTGATAATAAAATATTGAATTTCTGTAATAAGCATTCTATTTCTTGATAGAAGTGCCTCGTACAGATGTGAGGTGTCAACCAAATCGCTCTTTCGAGCTTTGATAATTTTATTGATAGTGTCAACAATGTTCAATAGTGGTGATCTTACAATTTACAAACTCCGTTCCGTTAATAATGGTTGATCGTGCGAAGGTTCCCAGGTGCTAATGCGGGCTGTTGCCTCGTTAATGATTACCATGCCGTCATCTATAGACAAAAACCCCTTAAGTGGCTGGGTTAAGTATGACCGTGCCAACGTGTCTTCGCCATGCCGTAGGATTTCTTGATGGTGTGATACCGGGTAGACGGAGACCTTCTTACATCTGAATTTAACTGTAGGATAATCTATTATTTTACGGTTAATGTTATCGGACTAAAGGATCCTAATTCTAGCGGTTTCTAGTAAAGTAACTATTTAAGTGTCTTGTTTAATAACTCATTTCAGATCGACACGATCAAGGATTTACTATGTTAACATAGCTTTTGCCAATGTTATACTGATAATTAAATATTGAATTTCTATAATAAGCCTTCTATTTCTTGATAGAAGTGCCTCGTACAAATGTGAGGTGTCAACCAAATCGCTCTTTCGAGCTTTGATAATTTTATTGATAGTGTCAGTTAGTTTGTTTATCTGTTTTTGAGTTTCTAAGTTAATTGTAATCTGTGTGGAATTCGATTCAACCAGCTGAGAGTTTCTGTCATCCTGATTCGCAAGAAGTCTGAGGCATCAGGAGTGTCCACAACCACTTTCAGTGCTGTACCCAAGAAATCCAAACTCCACGCAATTCTGTGATGCACATAAGGACGGACAACAATGTTCTCAGATGAGCTGTGTCAACATCTAACAATTTGCGCATATGCGACTGTGGAAAGACTCGGACAATTTTTCAGTCTCATCTACCATACTAGTGAACTCGGAAAGGTTGCCCAAGTGCCTCAAGCAGTCACGTTGAATGCTTACTATCTAATAATGGTGCTTACTGGACCTTTTTGAGGTTGTAATTATGGACCACCCTCCCCTTAATGAGATCAGACTCCTTTTGGGTGCCCGATTGTGTTCTAACTGCTCGCTTCTATTGGTTACGTCCATGATAACATGAGTGGGGAGTTCGCAGTATATCGCGTTTACGATCTCCGGGCTCACGACTTCTTTAAGCATTTTTAGAATGCTGCTTTTGTCGGAGAAATAGATCAAGTGGAAACGTGCTTTTCTAGAATAACCTGATTTCTGAAGCAGTTTCATTTCGACCGTGTAGGTCAGAAAGTTCGCTGTGAATAGTCGCAACGTAAGGCATTAATATTCTGTCTGGAGAGAGCGTCGGCCACCTTATTTTTTTTTGCCGGCTTTTAATGGATTGTTGCGTTATGATCGTCGATATACGTTTTCCATCTATTTATCAAAAGCTAGTGGTCTGAATAAATATTGATATCGTACAGATATTGCATGTCACCAAAGTCAATAGGATTTTACCTAGATATGTGTTTGCTGGTATAGTCATCTTCTCCTTTCAGCAAGCTTTTCAAAGGCCTCGCGATTGCCGCAAAGTCCTTAACGAAACATCAGTAGTAACTGGCTAGATCTAAAAATGAGCTAAGCTCTTACAGATTTGTTAGTTCTGGGTGCTCTTTTATATTTTTTTACCTTTTCTGGTTTTTATATCACCTTTGGTCACAATAAATCCAAGATATTCAACACTTAAAGAAGTGCATATTGTATAATTCCAATTCCAGAAAAAAATAATGACGTCATCTACGTAAACATAGCACGATTTGCCAATTTGTTCTCGTAAAATGTTGTTGATCGCTCTGTGAAATATGTTTCCCGCATTCTTCAAACCGAACGGTAGTCGATAAAATTAAGCCATTTTCCGGCCAAGTAGATCTGGTGGTAGCCGGACTTTAAATCCAGCATTGTAAGTTACTTAACTTTACCTAAATTCGTCAGTATAATGTGAATATTTGGCATTGGGTAATTGTCAGCGATGGTTTTTTTCGTTAAGTTTCCTTAAGTCTATAACCAAGCGCTTATTCTTATTCCCCATATCATCATGGTCTTTATGTCAACAACCCATGTTGGGTTGTCGAGCTACTTAGAACTTTCTAATAATGCCTTTTTTCAGCAAATCTGTGATTTCTCGTTTCACAAACTCAGATATGGGGATGGGATGGGGGTATAGTTTGTAGTATGCTGGCTTATCGTCAGCTGTGCGAATTGTGGCAATATCCGATGTGTTAAACGGCAGTGTCTTGTTAGAGGTTGAAATGCCTTAGATCTGTTTGTTATCATGTTTTGAAATTCGACACGTTAGTGATATTCTCGCAACTATGATGCCGCAGTTCTTCAGAGAGCCATCAAAGATCTTTTCTGACCTCGAACATTTGCTTTGACACCTCCGAAGGAGGTGGGTTGTCTGTGGTCTGTCATAGTGGAGCCGAAGACTTGTTGGGGCTATCGTTCGTGTTATGGGTTGCAATATTTTGTTGTGGGCTATTATAGAAATGAGGCTTTTTTCCTTAGCCATTTTCAGCCCTGCTAATCTTTCCCTAAATTTTCGTGTGTGCGTGTTTGGTTCCTGCGCTGAATTAAGCCAGTACTTAATATGCGGCACACGGACAAAGCAGTGCAGTGTAACGGTGCCGTGATATTTTAAACTCTCTACTTATCTAATGTGCATAGTTATTTTTAGCCACTGCACAGAGTATATAATATCAAATGTAAAAATGAAACATAGCTGGAGCTAGCCCTGAAGCAATTCGTTCGCTCATAACTAACACCGCAACATCCTCATATGATAGCTTACCTATGCAAGCGATGTACTCTCTTCCATTGGTAAAAACTAGCAGTAACACCAATGTTACATGGAACATCACCACGACCCAAGCTAGCTGTTTGCCCACAAACACATACTGTGGCAGCAAGCCCCAATATGTGCGCAACAATGTCTCTTGGAAAGCATACGATTTCTGAAATAGCACCTCCCATCGCTCAAACATCGCATAGTACGTACAAGTGCGCGTTCCAATCTCCATGCCTATCTGTAGACAGAAAGCGTAAAGGAAATTCAAAAACGTTTGATCGAAAATCTAAGAAGGAAGCTTCTCAATCGCCACCTAAAGTAGAGACACCCTCCACGTCTGTACTTAGAAGTAACCGATTTACAGCCTTGGCAGAAGAAACAGATTAAATCATGCAAGTAGACTTGCCTGATAGTAGTTCTGACGAAGAAAAACAGCTTCAGAAACAGGCAATCTTCAAATACGGTCATTAAGCCTCCAGCTTTCTGTGTCCCAAACGTCAACAATTTCCACTCACTGGAAAAAGACGCTGAATTCGTGTGCTGGTGAGAGCATACTTTCCGAAGTTCGGAGTGTGACAGATATACACGATCAACGCTGAGGCCTTCCGTGCTGTTCTGGCATCATCAACTTAAAGAGGACAAATCCTACAGGGTTCTACTCAAGGGAATGCATGCATGTGTGCCCAAGACTCAAATTGAGAAAGCAGTTTTTGGCAATCAGGACAAATTTGTGATGACGACGACGAAGCTATTATCAATCCTATGACCAGGCAGAATATTTTCTTCGTGAATCTAAAATAAGCTGCAAATATTTCGGACGTTCTAAAGGTTACACAACTTGGTAAACACAGATTCACCATAGAACGCGCTCGACGTAAAAAAGAAGTGCTACAATGTCTGAGATGTAACATTTTTAGACACTACGAAAACTATTGCCTTCAGGATCCAAACTCTGGAAAGTGTGCTGCAATAGAGGCAAACTGATACAGGAAGTAGTCAAGAACGGTCACTACCAAAACCAAACATTCTACTCCTCCATTACTCAGGTAACTTCATCTGCATTAGATATTTTCGTGACTAAAGATTACATTCGTCTCGTGGCTGATCTACATGCTACATGACAAGCCACAAAGCTCCCGTTTTTTCTCGTGGTTCTGATGTCGAAGCTTTCAAGGATCGCTTGTCGGAACTGATAAATTTAAACATGGAGGTATTAACAACGCCATAAACATATAATTGGAAAATTTGCAACAAGCTGTAGCACATGCTACCCCGAGAACTCCATGCAATGCGGAAGCTATCATTCAGCCTCCCCCAACTTCTGCAATAGTTGACCTCATCCTCCTTAAAAGAAGAGTCAGAAAAGAATTTGCAAGAACAGCAGATGCCCGTGATTTAAGTTCCAGGCTTCTCAGAAATCTGCTTTAAGGTGCACGTCTGGCGGATGGTGCCACACTTCGCGGGACAAAGCAGAAGTGCTTGCAAGCAACTTGGAACATCGATTCAGGCCGTATGCATTTGCCGATGCGAATCATTGTCGTCTGGTTGGGGAATCCCAAATGTCATTACCTGATCCTGTCAATCTCGACGAAGTGAAAAACTTTTGCTTTGTTAAAGCCAAAAAAATTCCCCGGGACATAATCTACTGGACCACAGAACCACACGTATCTTACCAGATCAAGCTCTACGGTTTCTGGTACTAATCTATAACAGCGACTTACATGAGGGCTACTTCCCAAAAGTTTGGAAGTCAGACAACATTATTCTGATTCTAATGCCGGGAAAGCAGCAGAGGTAGACTTGAATAGACCAATCAGTCTCTTACCTTCACTTCGAAAGATTATGCAAAGGTTGATTTTAAACAGACTGCGCGACGCTGAGACAGTTGTATCGGCGATTTCGGATTTTCAATTCGGATTCCGAACCCAAGAAGGCACACCTGAGCGACTCCATAGAGTCGCAAATTTTGCGCCAGAGGCCCTTGAAAATAAAGAGGAGTACCTGGACGCATTCCAGAATTGGGCTGCCAGGTGAAATGTGTGCATCGATGCGGGCAAGTGTGCAAAATGTAACATTCGCAAAACGAATGGGTAGCTGCCGCAGTGTCGCGCTTAATGGCAGTGTGCTTGACCACAAGTCCTCTTTCAAATACCTTGGGGTCATTCTCGACAGGAGTTTAACATTCGCAAGACATGTGACTTCGATACAAAAATCATTTAAATCCAAGGTAGCAAAAATGTCATGGATACTTGCAGCTTGTAGCAAACTACCGCTTACCATCAAAGTAACAATATACGAGACCATATTAGCGCGAGACCTGTTTTACGCTATACAGATATGTGGAATTGCTGCCAAAACGCACATCAATAATATTCGGGTATTCCAGGCAAAAACACTGACGATGATCACAGGCGATTACATGATTACATGAGAACCAGAGATATTAAACGCGATCTGAAGGTGCCAAAAATTGGAGGGGGCGGGGTAGCTGCTCCCAGCCAAGTTTTTTGATTGTATCCTGAAACGGTTTGGCTTTGTCTGCAGGTGCATTGTCATAAAGCAAAATTACTTTTCCGTGTCTTCTAGCCCATTGTTGTCGTTTCTCGATCATGATTTAAATTGATCATTTGTTGTTGGTAGCGATCAGTATTAGCGGATTCACTACGTTTTGGTGCACGTGGTACACCACACCTTTCTGGTCCCACCAAACACTCAGCATTTGGTAGTCTTCCACGTTCTTCATTTCTCACATCAAAGTCAATCTGTATTTCTAAACCGTTGCATGTTTCTTCTGATAGAGCATGATAACATAACAAATGTTCCCTATCGAGACTTTTGTATATTGACAATCACTTCATATTGAAACACCTGGTAATTACTTGCAACTGAGCAGCGCCGATGTTTGTATTTGTCTGGATCGCAGCAACGCATTTTATCCAGCGTTGGTGAGATTACCATCTCTGCAACTGGATCGCCAACCCGGTACCCATATGTGCCCAGGCATATGCTTTCCTGCATATACTTTGCATTGTATAACGGAATACCAGATTCTCGTGTAAATATAAGATCGGCTGCTGTGAGAATTGACGACCAGGCTTTACTTATTCGTTGCTGCCCCTTAAGTTTTGTATGTAGCCTCTAATACCTTGTACCATTAAAATGTTTTTTTTAAGAAATTTCTACATTAAGAAATTTGTTTTTATTTATAAAACGGCCCATTACACTAATTATATATCCTTTCTTTATGAATTTGTTAAATTTACGGTGTTTTACTTTCAAAAATATTGAAGGCAATAACGTTTAAAGCATAAAGGGTATTTCATAGTAGTAGGCATTTTTTTGGACACTTTTAGTTATGTTGTATGAAATGAACTCTCTGTGGGTTATTTTCTCACTAATATAAGATATAATCAGAAGATCTTTTTAAATTTTTACCTTCATTTTATTTTTGAAAATAAAAAATATTTATTAAATCGAATTAAAAATGCTTGTTCGTAAAATCTATGTACTATTTGTCAATCCGTAAAGAATTACGGGCTAATTGTTAGATGGCGCCACTAAAAATAGATGGCGCCACCTCTTTAGTGGTCTGCAAATGACGAAATAATTTAAATAATAATAATTCTGATATTTTAAGTGGAGAATTGCGACCGAGCAAAGCAAGGACGCAAATGCGGGCGCACTAGTCAATATATATAAAATGCTTTGTCCTCACTGACCCACTGACTGACTGACTGATATATCACAGCCATCAAACCACAAGTCCTAGAAACTTGAAGTTTTTTTAAAAAATCGGGAAAAAATATTTCCAGATTCGTATGGGTATTTTAATTTTCTAATTCCACCTGCAACCTACAGTGCGTTTCATAGCTATAAGACACCCACTTTTTTTTAATATTTTTGTTTAAAGGAAACGGATTAAAACCAGATTTGGTTTTAATATTTATAATAACAATATAAAGTTTTCCAGAAAATAATATCCTTAAAAAGTCCTGTAAAGAAAATTTATTTTAATAAATTCGTATTTTCGTCTGTTTCATAATTATAAGACACTTTTGGAAACTGATTAAATTTATTAACTTAATGATAATATTTGGTAACTTTTAGTTTACAATTAAATTTTTAATAATTGATGGATGCTCCATTGGCTTTTGCAATGCAGAAAAATCGTTTTTTTGAATCACACAATTTTTTTAAATAACTAATGTCATTCATTATTGAGGCTTTCAGCTCATTAATGTCATTATATTGCCGATTATTTACATAGACGCGGCGTACTAATAATCCCCACACATTTTCGATTGGGTTTAAGTTCGGGGAATAGGCCGGTCAGTTCATAGTTTGGATAGAGCACGCATCCAAGAACCGTTTTGTTTCTCGGCTGACATGGATGCGAGCATTATCCTGTTGAAAAACGAAAGGAATCTCCCTATTTCCTTCAAGAAAAGGTAGTAGACTGTTTTCCAACACTTGAATATACTCAGCACTGTTCTTCCGAGAAGAGGTAACTTGCAATTCAAGAGTGGATTTTGATGTAAAAGCTCCCCACACCATTAAGGATCCACCTCCGAAATTGCGCCTTGAGTAGTATTGAGGATCTTTTCGTAGGTCTCTCCAGTAGTGCCGGTAACCATCGGGCCATCTAAATTCCTTTTCTTTTCTCATCAGAAAAAATTACCTTTGCAAACAAAATTTTGAAACAAATAATTTCCCGAATCTACAGATTTTACTTACTGATGTTCTTCTGCAAATTGAAGACGAGCAATCTTATGTCGAGGCAAAAGACAAGGGGTTTTTATTAGTTTTGACGATTTTAAATGCTCGCAGCGGTTTAGATTGCGCCAAATTGTGGTCTTGGACACTTTATTGACCATTATGGACGCTAGCTGAGCGATGAATTCGAACTTTTATTGAGCAGAAGTCGCTGATCTCCTTCCAGTTCGGTTAATATGGTTAATGGTAACTGCTTGGACTTTAAATAAAATTTCGAATTACACATCGGCTCCTGTGTAGTTTTTCGAAATTAACGATATTGACATCCCTGACTCCTTATATGCCAATATTTTTCCACGTTCTTCATTCGATAATGTCGAACCTCGCGGCATTTTATTTAAAATTTATTATTAATTCAAATAAACCCAAAAACAATAGAAATTGACACGTCAATTGTCTTTGAAAATCAATTTTCGACTAGTGTCTTAAAATTATGAAACAACGAAAATTGCAGCAAAACAGCACTCACCAAGCAAAAGAACGGTTCTATGGCGAGGCGCGAGCTCTGGCGCCTATAACGGTACACCAAAGGCAGAAATATGTGCAAGCACCAGAAATGCAAAAATAACTGTTTTAAAATGCTTCTACAAGTTTTTACTCCAAAACAAAAATCTATTTGCAAAGTGACTTATAGCTATGAAACGCTAAATTTTTAGACTTTATGCCAATAAAATCGAATTCTGGACCACAGTGCAACGTTCGAAAAATAGTGGCTAGGTTTTCTAGATGAGTATCATCATCTTTGCTAAATATCGTCTATGTAATGAAACATATTTTACCAATATGTTCGCGAAGTATGTCGTCTAACGCTCTTTGAAAAATTGAAGGAGCGTTTTTGAGACCGAAAGGGAGTCGTGTAAACTCATATTTTCCGTTGTTCACGGAGAAGGCGGTCTTTTCTATGTCGCTATGCTTTAATGGGATTTGGTGGAACCCGCTTTTAAGATCTAGAACAGAGAATATCTTATTATCTCCTAATTGAGTTAATACCTCATTTATTTCGGGTATAGGATACTTTTCTGCAATGGTTATCATGTTTAGTTTTCTATAATCTATAACCATGCGAAATTTCTTTGGCCGGAGGCATCTGTTTTTTTGGGAACAATCCACACTGGTAAATTGTACGGGGATCTAGAAGGCCGGATTATTCCGTCTTAGAAAAGTTCTTTAATTTGTTTGTTAATCTCGTCTTTCAGTGTCGTGGGATACTGATAGAACTTTGAGTAAACCGGGGAATCTGACGAGGTTCGGATTGGTTTTTGGTTTGGATCAGCAAATAAGGCTGGGAATGATTTGAGAAGTTTATTCAACTTTGTTTTTGGATTCTCTGACAAGTGTGTTATTCTTGAAATAATTGGTTTACTGCTTCAAATTTATTTTCTTTAATGGGGACTATTATGCCGTTTTTAAGTGTCATAATGTCGTTGCCAAGTATGGCATCGAAAGATTTTAATGAAGGCAACAAAAAGAATTTTACTTCTACATTTTTTATGTTAAAAAGATTTGCTATCTTATGGTGGGTGACTGGGGTACTGCCTCCGACTGAAATTGCCTTAAAAGGTTTGTTATTCAGAATGGGATTTGGTTCTAATTTCGGTTAGATGTAATTCCTATTCGATCCTGTGTCTATAAGAATATTGATAAGTTTTCCATTCCCCAACTTGCATACAAAATATGGAAGTAAGGAGCTTTTTATTCTAAAAAATTCAACGCTGTTGGATTGCGGATTATTCTAAAGTCACTTCTTCGTCAACGTCGTACTCTACCAGTGTCTGTAAGTATTCTGTCATTGTAGCATATGTGTCGGCGTCTTGAGTTTCTGTCTCGTCATTAGCGGTTTGTATATTACAGTTTCTGGTTTTCTTAAACCCTGGTTGTTGATCTGTCGTTGGACCAGGTGGTCTTTTACCTGTTTCTACTGTTTGTCGAGGTCTGTTCATGTAATTCACCATCTTCGTCTGTACGCTTTTAGCGATGTCTATGAGTTCTGGATGGGGTTGAGGCTTTTGGGCTGTAGGTCTGGGTGGTGGTAACTGCTGTGGTAGCGGCTGTAATTGCCTGCTGGGTAATAATTGTCGAGCTACAGCGGGCCGGTTCCCGAAATTCTGTCTGGGTGGTATTGTCGGTGGTTGTTGTGGATACTGTGGAAAATGTTGTTAAAAATATATGGTTGGCGCCAAGGGCGGCTGCCTATTTATGAATTGGGAACTGCGTGCAGCAGGTATGGGTTTCGTATTTAGAAAGCCGAAATTTCCTGTACTTTTGTTCGTGGCATGGCTTGCACGATACATTTGATTTTAGGCACAGATGAAGTGCTCAAGGTAAGTCTACCGGTTTTTTTATTCCTAGTAAACGAGGTGAATCACCCTGTAACCCTGGCACAAATGTATCCAAAGCTTTGTCTCTATATAGTTTGGTCATCAACAACTCTGACTCTCTTCCTAGTCCCATACATCCTATTTTATTAAGGATCAATGACAAGTTCTTCGAGACGGTCTGGTGGAATTCCTCCGCTGTTTGAGTAGAACCAACATTGACATTTGGTACTCTAGAGTGTTAATGTCGCGTTTGTCAGCGTAGTGAAGTTTTAAACACTTCGAAATTGCTGTGTTGTATGACTTTAATGCCATATCCGCCTGTCCTATTATTTTATGGCTGCGAGTGCTTTCGTTGTGTTCACTAACTGGCTGTCTATGATTTGGAATTGGAGGTCTTATTAAGTTGTTAGGATTGGCCATACAAACGATGAAAAAATTATTTTAAATTTTAATATAAAAATTTAAGATATTTCAATCAATAAAATTTTTTGAAATAGAAATATAGATTTTACAAAAATATTTGTAAAATAAGCAACGTGTCAAATTATGTAGTTTTAGGTGTTAGTTTTATGGTGTGACTTAAACTTTAAATTCTGATTTGTAGAAGTTTGTGTTTGCGAAAATTTTCTTAAATTATTTACTTTTGTTTTATAACCAGTGTCTGGTTTTTTTCCTTCTACTATTCGAGGGTCCCTTGGGAATCGATAAGTTGGAATTATTTATACCAATCGTGTTGGTCTTTTTGTAAGATTTATATTTTTACAGTTTCTTATATGTTACGTGTAATTGATTGTATTTAGTTTTCATAAGTAGTTAACTTAGTACTATTTTTCAAGCTTACGAAACTAATAAAATTGATACGGCTCCTCCCTCCGACGACGGGGAGTTCATCCTGTTTGTTCCTTGTTGAGTTACTGAGGTTCCCGCGGTGCCTACTTATAAAGGGGTGTCCTGCGAACTTATCTACAGCACGGGGTGACCGCCGATGGGCAATTTAGAACACTTAAGTTCTAACGGCCTTCAATTTGAGAACGAACGGCAAAATTGAATTCACCGGAGATGCACGTGACTTCACTTCTCTGAAACCGATCTATCGCAGGGTAATGCGATTTCTCGACTAACTAGACGTTTTGTGCCAGTTAATATTATTGGATTGGATTTCATTATTACTTAACGTTTCCGACACCAATTTGCAACTAAATTATAATATTTAAAGCTAGCCCTACCTAAGCTGTGTCTTATCGGAGTTTCTTCGCCTGCGCTGCTTTTGGTAGCCAAATATTGGCAGCGACGTTGATTGAGCTAGATCTGATTGGCAGGTTTGGGCTGCGTCGGCTGTTAATGTGTTGCTGTCGTCCGATTGGTGCACTTCAATTATTTTTCTTGAATGCACTTTTCGTATTCCTAGAATTTGCCCCAAATATGGGAACGGAAACGTTTCGCAATTGTTGTCTTATTACTAGTATTTTTGGAAAAGGTTCACTTCATGTTTGATGAACTTGGCGTGTGACGGATGTTAGTCAGACGCTTGCATATTTGTTGGCACAAGTCCAAGAGACTTGAAGTTTTTTTTAAAAAATCAGAAAAAAATTCCCAGATTCGTATGGGTATTTTAATTTTCTAGTTCCACCTGCAACCTATTTTAAAAATAAAAAATATTATTTAAAAGGCATTAAATTAAATACAAACTCGCTAAGCAAGCATTGAAAACGTTCAATGCACGCATACATACATAATATTAACGTGAGCAACTGAAAGAGAGCCAAGAGCAAGAGAGCCGTGGTATTTGTTTTTGGTTTCGAGAGCAAGATCGCGATTGTTGTTGTTGTTTTGTTCCTGTGAACGAAGCGTGCTTTGTCTTCAGTGTTGCCAAATTAGCTTTTTTCCCATCAGATCTGACGGTTTTGGAAGTCCAACATCGGGGGAAAATTTTAAAACAGCGGAAGGCTTTTATTTTTCTCCAATCTGGCGGCTTTTACCTGAAAAATGTTGGCAACACTGTTCGTCATACATACGAAATAAAGGGCTGCTTGAATTAACTCGATTTTACATATGAGACATTCGTGTTGATACTGAATTGAATAAGTTGGCAGCGCGCACATTAGTGCGATAATTGAAAATATGTATTTGTTTCGCTTTGGTATTGTGGAAATATCGAAATAATTTAAAAAATAATATTTATATTAACCTTTTAATATAAATATTTCTGAAGCTTTAAGAGTGTGTGTGCATCCGTGCAAAGCAAGGACGCAAAAGCGGGACCTCTAGTATTGTATATGTCGGGTTATTAATAATTTCGACAAAATTTCTCAACTTTAGCAGAATTAGGTGAAGCATGCGTTCGTCAGCTAGCCAGCATTTCTGCAGCTTTCGCTTAAAAAATTTTATTTTTAATTTATTATATAATCTACCGAAGATTTATTTTTAAAATTAATTATTTCCTACTGTTTTGTATAACTTTTATCTTACGCATCTTAATATGTATTATATTTGAAGTTTTTTTATTTAAGTTTATTTACGTACTTAAGTTCTTTGGCAAATGTTTATTAAATTGGATTTACTGTATTGAATCTAAACGTTAGTAGTAGACTATGGTAAGGCAGTTAATCAATTAGCAATAATGCATCATATCGAATGCATCAACAACAATGATCAATCAGGGTTACTTAAAAATAAAATTTACACTATTATTATTCGGAAAAGACGAACACTCGAGTGCGGATGCAGTTATTTTGGAGAGAATCCGCTTTTAAGTAAATATAGATTTTTGATCTCGGTAACTTGTGAGATCTTCACTGGTATATTATTCTTATTGAAAACTGATATTCTTATTGATATCTGATATTATAAATTAAAAGAATTGGGAATATATAAATAGACAAGCAGGTATATGCAGTACATGTGTTAATATATTTCAACACAAATAAAAAATAATTGTTTTCAAATATGAGTACAATTTGTAGTTAAATTAAGTATGTATTATTATATCGAAACAAACTTAGCTTAGGTTCACCAACATTTTTAAATCAACCAATTTGAACAGAGAACTAGTGAACTGAGTTATGAGAGTATGATTTAATATTTTTCCTATCTCTTTTTATATAGATGGCAATAGAATGGTATAATTATATAAATGTTATTGATGATATGCTCGCCACTGCTTTTTTAACTAGTGCACGAAATTCACTAAGTATGGTATGTACTGCTTTACATCGTGAAACAGATATTGCAGCATCTCCAGTTCTTGTCATGGAATCAGATATTAAGGATCGAAGAATAGAATTAGTACCTAGTATGAATTCAGTAGCCGAGTTTATTAGAGGTATAATATTTAGAATACAGAGTATACTTCAACAGTTTCCAAGGATAGGTAATAAAATGAAATTGCCAAAAGAACAACAATCTCCCCCATTTCCAAAAATTTTTCGAGAGGATTCTGAATGTATCGAACTAATTTTGAATGTAGAGGCTGAAGTTAAACATCAAAGTGAGGAAATTGACCGATATATTTTATTTTGGAATGGACACCGGGCTTTGTGGGAAACTACTGACACTACATTTATTAAAAGAGTGAAGTCATCTGATCTTACTGCCGACGTCTTTGAATCATTCATTAAGTACTACAGCACGCTAGCTGACGACATATCATTTGTAGACGCCATATCACATGTTTATTTTATACTTATGAACCAAAACTACATTAAAAATTCAATTCTGGATTGTATAGAAAAGTGGCAGACATTAAACATAAAAATTCTCCTAAGTCATTCTTTCTACTTAATTCGAGGTATGTGAACATTATAATTTTTTTGATAATAAATCTACCTAGAATTTTTAAGGTATTTACCGATATATGCGACGAAATGGGCAAAAAATTATGATGATGCCGAGAACACTTAAAGAATCCTTAGCTGCCAAAGAGTATTTTGATCGATTGACCGAAGAAGTTCCTATTAAGCAAGCGACTTTTCCAAATATATTGGAACTTTTTTCACTTTTAGATAAATATCAAGTTGATGTACCAGACGAAATTCGTCAACAAGTTGATGGACTTCAAACAGCATGGCAGGAGTATATAAGAAAATTGGGTGAAGCTGATGAAATGCTTGATAATAATCGCGACGAATTTAAAAAATACTGCTACATCAAGCTGAAAAATTTAAAATGATCTTGAAAGAATTTCTAGATGACTTCTATTTAAAACTTCCTACTGCAGCCAATATGTAATAATACTGCTAGATAAAAAAAGTTTTAATATTAATAAGTTGTATATTTCAGAAATCCAAAAATTGCTTTAAAATTTTTAAAAATTATATCACTTAAAGTTGAAGACTGCTTTAAATTTGAGGAAAGTCTGAAAAGTGATTTATCTGTTTTTAATGTTAATCAACCTGAAAGTGTAGATCTCCGAAAACTGGATAAAGAAGTTAAAATCGTACAAAACATTTGGTCAATTATTCTTGACTGGCAAACAAGCTGGGAAGATTGGCGGAAAGGAAATTTCTGGAAAATAAATATTGATGAAATGGAAGACAAGGCCTTAGTTTTGTATAAGGAATTCAGTACATTAAATAAAATGTTTTATGATCGCCATTGGGAGATGCTTGAGGTGACAATCAGAAGTATTGACAGTTTTCGCCGGACTTTGCCATTAATTACTGCTTTAAAAAATCCAAACATGCGCGAACGCCATTGGAAAAGAGTCCGAGATGTAATGCAAGTGTAAGTAGCATGTAATATATTTCCTAAATAATAACGATTAGACTTTTGGCAGTTGGAAAATCCCAACAAAAAAAGTATTTCGATATTGGGTTTCACCCTCGCGGTCGAGCATACTCGGCAATCGAAGATCCCGTACTTACTACTACTAATATCTAATCTAATCGTGGTTTATTTATACAATTCACCATTTTTGTCCAAGGCATGGGTTCTGGTCTTCGTAGAAGTTTCGGAGCTATTTGTGTGAGTGGTGCGAACTATTGCTGACGGTATTGGTTTGGTTCGTATTTCCTTGGCATAAAAAGTGCAGTTGAATTCCAAAGTTGTTATAGTGCTGAGGCTGTGAGACTTGATGATCCTGATGATGATTTCTGGGGTAATCTGTGGTGGTTGTTGGAAACCTGAGCAAACGATTTGTATGTTGTAGGCCTGTACAAGGGTCACCGCATGGATGGTGCAATATTTTTACTCTGCATTTTCCTGCGACAACATTGTCATCTGATACTTAAAATGCATCGTTAGACACTTAACTTGGACTTCTGCTTTCAACTTAAAACTTATCTCCGTACTTGTCTATGTTGTTGTCGTTCGTTAGCGAAATGTTCTTTTTTCAAAATGGGTGGTAGTATTAAATTATTTATATGGTTAGATACTTTACTTTCCAAAAAATATTTTTATTTTTGTAAATTAATTTCCTATATGTTTTTGTTTATAAAATAACTAGTGGGCGCGCTTTTGCGTCCTTGCTTTGCTCGGACGCAGATCCCCACTCAAAGAATCAGAAATATTATTATTTAAATTATTTCGTCATTTGCAGACCACTAACTATTGTTAGTGGCGCCATCTAACAATAAGCCCATATGCTTTACGGATTGACAAATAGTACATAGATTTCGCGAACATGCATTTTTAATTCGATTTAATAAATATTTTTTATTTTCAAAAATTAAATGCAGGTGAAAATTTTAAAAGAGCTTCTGATTTTATGTTATATTAGTGAGCAAATAACCCACAGACAGTTAATTTCATACAACCAAAAGTGTCCAAGAATATGCCTACTACTATGAAATACCCTTTACGTTTAAACGTTATTGCCTTCAATATTTTTGAATGTTAAACACCGTAAATTTAACAAATTCATAAAGAAAGGCTATATAATAACTGTAATGGGCTGTTTTATAAATAAAAACAATTTTTTTAATGTATAAATTTCTTAATAAAACCTTTTAATGGTACAGGGTATTATATACTACTAAGGGGCAGCAACGAATGAGTAAAGCATTGTCGTCAATTCTCACAGCAGCCGATTCATATGTACACACTTTTGTATAACAAAGAACGCAGTATAAGTCACTTCTTCGTTCACAGGAAAAACAACATCTTGCTCGCACTACGCACATGCAAAAGCGAACACAAAAACAATAACTACGCACATGCAAAAGCGAACACAAAAACAAATGCCATGGCTCTCTTTGAAGTCGAGTCTAACTGTTGTTCTCTGGCTCTCTTCAGTTGCTCACGCTAAAATTGTGTATGTATGCGTACACACGCATTGAACGTTTTCAATGTTTTTTAATTTTTAAAATAGGTTGCAGGTGGAATTAAAAAATAAAAATACCCATACGAATCTGGAATTTTTTTTCTGATTTTTTAAAAAAAAACTTCAAGTCTCTAGGACTTGTGGTTTGGCCATGGCTGTGATATATCAGTCAGTGAGTCAGTGAGGACAAAGCATTTTATATATATAGATTAAACTTTATTAAGTCCAATCGGACTGTTTTTCTTTGTTACAATATTAAGACTAATTAAACTAAGCTAATCAGAATCCTAAGAGAGCTGTGTGAATTGTCAGCGACGTCGTCAGCGACGGCAGCTGCGTTGCCACACTTCTGGATCACCTGACTTGTTGCCAAATGTTCCACGCTGACGCTGCGCTTAGCAATTTTGGGGTTACTGCACCTGACGGCCGGATGTTGTTGCAGTTGCAGTTTTTATGTTTTGAATGCATTTGTTATTACCTCTTCCATCTCAGATTTACTGTATTTAAAAAAATGGGAAATAGTTGAAGTGCGTATAGTATTTCACGCCTAGTATGTAGTTGCTGGGGTAGTCGGTGATACTTTGGGTATCTCGGGTTTGATGTCCTCAAGTTGCAAGTTTATAGTGGTCTTTCTATCTTAAAGAAGAAGCGTTAGGAAAGCTGGTGATGCTATTGACACAATAAATGTTATACTGATTATGGTTGAGTGGGTTTGGAGATTCTCTAGTTTCTCAGTGTTGTCTATAAGAAGCCCTTCCACCTTTCAGTGATAGAGTTCGTAAACGTACGATCTCCACCGGCGCATGCCTAGTTCTGTGATCTTATTTCCGTGTTACTGAACTCTTTTCCGTTGATGATCACTGTCTCTATAAAGAACTTAATTAAATAGGTACCCTTTATCCACTTCGCATTGCCTGGCCAGGTTATGGTGCCATTGAAGTCGGTTGCTAGGATAATTTATTGGATGATATTTTAACTTAAATCCTCTATTTTCTTTTTATTACAAATTTGAATATTATTAAGATCCTTACATTGATCCTTATTTTTATTTTCAAAAATTTCTTTTGCTGGAAGATTAACAATACCATTTAGTTTAATTGTTGGTTTTATTACACCGTTTTCAAAATTTGTTCTATATAGATTGGGTACCTATATTAAATATGCAAAATGGACACATTTGAAAATTTTAACATGTCTTCTGTGGTTAATGCTGACATTTCTCTATTTTTAAATTGAATATATTATTATTTTAATTGCTGTCAGTACAAGGTATCGTTCAGTTGAGAAGATGTCTATGGGAATTACGTGTCCTGGTATTCGCGTGTTTATCTAATCTCTGGGTTAGATGGATGTCAATCGTATTTCGTCTCTTAACAAATCTTGCACTGTTTTAATGTTTGTTATATTCTGTTTCATTTTAGGGAAGTAGAATTCTTTTGAAATCTGCATCGTATTTTCTCACAAATTTCTGTGAGCCCTAATGTGTGTCTTGAGAATTTGTTCTTCTTAATCTGTCGTGTTGGTCAAATCTTTTACTAATGTCTGCGTGAAGCGTACCTTAAAATTTTTAAAATGACCTGGATATAATAGTTGTATTTTACACATTATTTCTTCAGTCGTGTAAATACCGTTTATTATTGAGGGACTTGGATATTTTATCTGTATATATCGTGACTGTGAAAAAGTTGGAAATGGAATACTGAACTTATACTAGTTAGTCATTTCTGCTTTGTGAAAGAAGATCTGGTTCTTAAAAGCGTCAGGCGAGGCCTGACTGCTCATCACTGTGTTGTGTAGAGGCTAGCACATTCTCTTTTATAGACTTAATAAATATTTCGTAATCATATTGATTCTTGCGTTTCCGTTCTAGCTACTCAATGAATGAGTCGAAGGCTGGTGGTCGGTAAATATTTTTACTTTCGATTTACCGTACAGGTAATTTTTTTTAGGCTTTTCAATGCCCAAATAATGGCTAACGTTTCTTTTTCGTTCGCCGCATACTTCTCTTCTGCTTTGGAAAGGATCTTGAGAGAAATGAAATAGGTTGATTATCCTGCGATAACACTGCACCGATTGCAAAAATTTTGAAGAATTCAAATTTGTATTGTAAAAACCAGTAGCTGGTTTCTTGCTTCTACCATGGAGGGTCCCTTTGTGGGGATTCGAAAGACTGGAAATTTTTTTACTACTCTTTGAGCAGTTAAGTTTACTTTGTTATCGTTCTACAGTGTTTGACTTTCGCCAAGAACTAAGCTTGGTTTGTTTTTAAAATATAATTTTTTGCCATATACTATGTTCTGTTTGTTTTTAAAATATAATTTTTTTTTGCCAAATATCATGTTTGGTTTGTTTTTATATTTTATTTTTCCAAATACTTAAGTTTGTTTTAAGTGTTGTTTGGTTACTTTCTATTTATTTTTGGCAAATACTTATGTTTACATTAGAATTGATGTGGCTGCTCCTCCCGACTGTCCGGATTTCATCCTGTTTGATCACTCTACTGGGGATCCTGCGACCAGTAGATAATGAGGGTGCTCTGCACACGGACCATACAGAGCAGCAATCCACCGATGAACAATGATGATGATGATTAAGTCCTTCGGCTCGTGAAGTGTTGACCGCGCGAATTAACACGAGGGAGTATATTCAATCACTTTACTAGGTCAGTGGGCGGTTGGCGACTGCAGATATATCTCGTCGCGACGTTGGCAGCTGCGGTAGCGGCGTTGCGCCACATTTGGATTACTTGACTTTTTGCCAAATGTTCCACGAATTTTGGCAATTGGGCTCCCCGTCTGGGAAGTTGTCCAGACGCTGCTCTCAGCAATTTTGGGGCTACTGCACCTGACGGCCGGATGTTGTAGCAGTTGCAGTTTGTAGCTTTTGAATATTTTTTTATTAACTTGTATATTGTAATGTATAATTAAATGCCGACTGATTATCGCCTGACAATAAATAATATATTAAAAAGGATGTCACTAAAACCAAATGCTTTTCAACCTTAAATTTCCTAATTGTACTTACACAGTGTGTCCCAAAAATAACCGAACTTTATATTTAAATTATAAAACATACAGCGCCATCTATTGAAAATGTGTTTGTGTTGATGAGAGCATTCATCAGATCCGGTCATGATGTAGCTCCAGATAATTCTGAGATCCTTTGGGCGTCTCCTGCGATTTGCCTGATTTGGCACAGGGCTTGTTTGAGGTGGGTTTCCGACAACAATTGGATTGGTTCGGTTGGCATGATTGTTTTTATTTGCAAATTTTTTGTTATTACACTTTGGTATTTTTTAGAGTTTTTGTTTTTACACCTTTTGGGTTTGTATGCAGTGGATTAATTCTTGTATATTAATCAGTAGCTACGTAGTTCTTTGGCGGATAAGAAAAGTTTATTGTACTATGATGCAAGTTCACTTCAGCGACGATTCGCGTTGATCAATCTCCAAAGATACGCGTGGTCGTACAAGGATCTTTGTCACTTGACTGAAATTAGTAAACGAGTGGCACAACTCACTCTCTTTATCCTACCGGCTACTTAGTCGTCTTATTTTATAAACACTTTATTTATTTCCAAGTATTAGGAAAAGAACTAGAGCCTTTAGATTATCACTTAGTTGGACAATGGACTTCACAATTGAAAAGGGCTTTAGCGAAACTACCGCAGTTAATAGTAAACTCAGAACTCACTAAATTTGAAGGGACGTGTTCGCGTTTATATAGGCGAGTTTAAGTCGCTAAAGAGCAAAAATGTCTTTAAGAGAATTAAACTGTAAATTTTGGTTCTCTTGTGAAGAGAGAGGTTCACTTGAAATTATTATTATTATTTCAGTTGGTTTCTTTTAAACAAGATCGAGTTAGTATTCAGGGAGAGTTGTTTTAGAGTTAGGTTTTCGGAATTTGGGGGAGATTTGTTTATCGTTAAGATTTCAAGTGGTTGAGGACAATTGTTTGTCATTGCTTTAGAGTCAGCGGTTTGGACTCCGTGGGAATGATACTTTTGAAGTATGAAATTTAATACTGGGCATTGACGTGAATGGTTCTCTTGTGAAGAGAGAGGTTCACTTGAAATTGGGGGGTTATTTGAGAATCCTGAGACAAGTGCGTGAGCAATGAGTCGGGTTATAAAATTTTGTTATTTCAGTTGGTTTCTTTTAAACATGATCGAGTTAGAATTCGGGAAGAGTTGTTTATCGTTAGGTTTTCAGAATTGGCGGTGAATTGTTTATCGATAAGATTTCAATTGGTTGAGGACAATTGATTTTGTATTGATTTAGAGTCAGCGGTTTCGGCTCCATGGGAATAGTACTTTTGAAGTAAGAAATATGATACTAGGCATTTGCGTGAATGGTCAAAGTCAATTGAAGGGCTCTCGTTCTTTGGTTACAATTCGAAATTAAAATTTAATGTATTTGGTAATTAAATTTAGTGTGTGAATATGAGCCTTACAATAATGCTCTTATGTTATATTCTAATTTATGATTATAATATAAGTGCGTGTAGAACGGATATGTTACTTCACCATCCGTTCCGAATTTTGGGTTTTTTGTTAATTGGCGCCACTACACATTGTGTCCCAAAAATAATCGAACTTTATATTTAAATCATACGTATATTGTATCTATTGAAAATTTGCAATATTAAAAAGATACATTCATCCTCTTTCAAACGCACATAACATTTCAGTAAAACCAAAAGTGTGCTAATGGTTTTAAAAATAAAATGGAGCAAAGATCAAATATACAATTTTGTATCAAACTTAAAAAAAAACTGCTGAGACATACCAATTAACTAAAAAAGTTTATTGTGATGAATGTATGAGTTTATACGTGGTTGGCACGATTTAAAAATGGTCGTAAGGATTTAAATGACCCTAGAGCAGGACGTTCAGAAACTAGTAACCGTGCTGAACTGGTGGAAAAAGGCCGTGAAATCATTGGTATCGATGCAAATTTTACTACGAGAATGTTGGCTGAGGAATTGAATACGAGTAAAAACACTTTTTGGTGAATTCTAACTGAAGATTTGGGGAAAAGAAAGGTCTGTGCGCGATTTGTTCCACATGAATTAAATGACGACCAAAAATCGCTCGGGTGGAGCATTGCAAAGACATTATTGAAACTGCTGAAAACGATCCAAACTTCGTTGATTAGATCATAACTGGTGATGAGACATGGTGTTTTAAATATGACCCTGAAACTAAGCGTCAATATGCTGAATAGAAGTCCAAAGGCGAGCCAAAACCAAAAAAAAAAAATTTCGTTTTCAGAAGTCTCGAATCAAGACAATGTTGATTACTTTTTATGATTTGAAGGGTATAGTCCACAAGGAAGTTGTTCCAGAATAATGAAAGAATCGGTCGTGTTAGACCAGAATATCCAGCAGGGAAACAGCTGTTTTTATTGCACGATAATGCACAAAAATAGATTTCTCTAATCGACCATCCTCCGTATTCGAATGATCTATCACCATGTGACTATTTTTTATTTCCAAAACAGAATACCAAGATGAAGGGAGCATTTTATGATGATATCCCAGCCATTCAAGCAGCCGTAACCGACGTACTGAAGAACATTTCTATAAATGACATAAAAAAATCTATGCATGCGCTGTTTGATCGATCCAAACGTTGTGTTAAGTCAAATGAAACCTTTTTTGAATAAATAAAAAGTTATTTTTGGGACACACTGTGTATACTGTGTTTATTTATTTAATGTATAATTTAACAAATAAATTTAAAGTATAAATTGATGAAGATTCCGTGAATTTATATTGAATTAATGTCTTGCGTAGAAAAGTTTGAGTTATCTTAGTCTTGTCTAATATCATGTCTTGATATAATTTTAAAAATTTGTTACTATATATAGTAACATTGTTATATGAATACAACTAGACACACATACAAAACCAAATAGCGATAGTCAGGCAGAGCCTCCAACTCAGCCCATAAACAATCTCACGACTAAGATCGAAATTCATAAACATAACTAATAATCTATTTGACAATCTCATGATCAAAGCATCGACAGACCAAAATTCACAAACAAAGAACTAATAAATTATTTGCGTACGCAGCATAATTGCCTTGCTCATTCGCACGCATTATCAATAACCACGCACATCAAAGTCTATTAATATATATTACTCTTATTTCATTCGTCTTATGTTGAATTTCTAACTACTTAGTGAATACCAGTACGCAAGTGGCGCAGCCGGTAGGATATAAATTTTCATCGACAAATACGATAAAGTTTGTATCCGCTAAAGAAATATACTTATATAACCGCGTTATAAATCTCGAACCAAAACAGTGATAACCTAACCAACGACTCTAGCATTGATCTGAAATATATCAACAGTCATTGAAAGTTAGACGGCAACCCGATGCACCTATGTCGATTCGTGAAGAATATGGACGCATCGTTATCACTGTTCTACAGTCATCTTTCAGATGACACTCCAATTGAATGCAGTCAAGGGGCTCCTTATTAGCGACGATATGCGGGTGCTGATGAAGGCGAGTTACGAGTCTTGGTCCACACTGAGGACAGCTTTACTGCTCCATTCTGTGAACAAAACACCAGTACATCAAATGTTAGCGATCATCCGGAGGACAAAATAGAAAGTAGACCTTATTAAGTTCATAAACGATCTTGAACTCATATCTTTCAATCAGAGCACTTACGCAGCAAAATTTCCCCTTTCAACAAGAACACTTCGCTCAATAGTCACGCGGCAGCTGTAGCAAAGTAAATGTAAGCAAAACAATTTCGGCTTCTTGCTCATTTAGATAGAATTAGTCTTAATTTTGTCGGACGCAGCTTCAATAAACACACATCAATAAAATATTATCAAATAAAAAATCTCACAAAATAAACGCGTTCGTCTAATTTTTAATTTCTCGGTACTTCCAAATATTGATAATCCAACCAACTATGCGAGCGTTGAGTTTCGTGTTGAACAAATCAGTAATTCATTTAACATCTAACTCTCTGTGTTCAGTTGTGTTTTTCATGTGCTCCGTGAGTTCGATCGTGTTCGTTCTATTCAGCATCTTATTAAAAAGTTAAATTGTGCAATTGTTTTACTTGTGGTGCTTGGTGTTCTTTATGTTCATTTATTTGTGTTCATATAGTGACGAAATTAAGCAAATTCAAATAAATCATCTGATTTCCATCTGTTTTTGTTGATTTTGTATTTCTATTCTTACTATCAGCTGCTAAGTGCATTGTTTTTGTTTAAGCATTTTAACATTCTGTTAACCTGCTCTCTCACTCTCTATGTTTCTTTGTTCTGCTCGTGTTACAAGCTAGCGTCTGTTTTGTGTTTACTTTCTGCAGTTAAGTGGCGGTTCGTAACCAAAGCATTGTTTTGTTGATCTTGTTTCTTGCTTTCGATTTGCATTCCCTTTTTTTATTTCTCGTTTTTTTTTTTTTGTATTCAGAATTGAAAATACCCTTTGTATTACAATGTCGTCTGATTTAGTCTGCTTTTATAATAAGTGCCATGTCACTGATTCGAGGTAGGAATTTACTTCCTGCTATTTCTGTGACCGGACTTATCATTTGAAATGTGTTGGTCTAACAACAAAAAGTCAAGGATTACCTTGACAAAAACATTGGCTTGAGATGGCGCTGCGAAACTTGCCGGAATATTGAGGTGCAAGTTCGCAAACATATTGAGCGAACTATATAGAGTTTTAAAGACCTCTCTAAGCTTTTTCATAAAGCTAATGTCATTTTTTCGGATATGGAAAACTTATTTAGTAACTCGTCGTTACTAAATGAGCAATCCAAACGAAAAAGACTAGTTCGTCTTCGCGCCATGCGCAGACTTCCATTTCTCCCCCACAACCAGAACTGGATCTGCAGCATGCGATATATACAAAATCTAAATCGAAATTGCAATCAACCAATGCCAATATTAGCCAACATACAATTGAAATTTCTGCCTCACAACCGATCCCTTCATGCAGTAGTGGAATTCTTAATGTCACGCCTGTCGTTGTCAAAGCCTCTCCAAGGCATTCCTCCTCCGAAGCCTAAAAACATGTTTTTGTTTCTAGGCTTTCTATAGAACAGTCTTCTTAAGATGTTAAGGCTTATATCCTTAACATATTGTCAGATACTGATATTTCGGTGGATAAATTTAACTTTAACTATCATAGAGAAATATCCTCTTTCAAAATATCGTGCTCGGAAGATGTTTTTTCTAAAATTTGTCAGCAAACCTTTTGGCCCGATCATGTCTTTGTGGCCGAGTACAAAGGAAATGTTAATCGAAAGAAAGATCGGATCCCATTTGATTCCAACATTGAGTTCATTTGTGTTAAAGTATCTTTCATTAAATTTTCTACCTTTTTACTTGTTCATACATCCCACCAGCATCCGATGAGACAGTTTACGATACTCAACTTAACGCTTTCAAACATATATCGTCTTTAGTCTATGACACTGACTTGCTGTTTGTCATAGGTGATTTTAATCTGTCCGATGTTAAATGGTTTGCCTCCAATGACTCGAATTTAATTTTACCTGATTCCAATTGTTTTATTGATGGTCTCTTAGAGCTTTTTTTGGTCCAAATCAATCCTGTTTGCAACTCTATTAACAGGACTCTTGAATTGCTATTTGTATTGGACCCCAACAATACCACCGTATCCAGGATTGACCCATTGGTTATGCCGGAAGACCCATACCATCCATCTCCTAATTCATGTATTAATTTACCTATGGGCCCTGATGAATTATCATCTGATACCACTGCGCGTTGAAGGTGTTTTAATAAAACAGATTTCCATAGGCTAAATGATATGATTTCGAGTATGGATTGGTCACAATTATACACATGTTCTGATTTGGATAATGCCATTGAGCTCTTTTATTCAACTCTTAATTTTTTATTTGATATCTGTGTTCCGCTTGTATCTCCTATCAGTTCTGTTAAACCTCCTTGGTTCTCTAGAGAATTATCACACTTAAAAAATGCTAAATCTAAGCAATTCAAAAAATATAAAAAGTCGGGAAGTACTTATGATTTCTCCCGATATTTAATTACCAATTCTAATTTTCTGGTACTTAATTCTCAGTGCTACAAAAATTACTTACAACGTTGTAAGCTCGAATTCTCTAGGGATCCTAAACAGTTCTACAAATTTGTAAAAGCTGTATCATTTCCGTCATCTCTCTCCTTTAATAACATTCAAGTTAATTCTGATCGTGCGCATACATGAGAGCATGAGAGTGAGATAGAACAGATGGAAGATCGTTAATAAATAACGTAAAAAGAAGTGGACCAAGATGACTGCCTTGCGGTACCCCAGACGTAGCTTTGATGGACTTTGAGAATAAAGTTTTGAAACTAACTCTTTGCGTTCTGTTACTCAAATAGGAAGATATCCAAAGAAGAAGATTATTGGGAAAGCCGAGAAGGTCAAGCTTATGAATTAGTTATGAGTGATTTACAGAATCAGAAGCTTTACTGAAATCAGTATAAACAACGTCAGTTTGCATCTTTTTCTTGAACCCATTAATCATTAAGCTTTTTTTATACATTTGTAAATTCTTCATTTGATATCTACGTTCCGCTTGTATCAGTTCTGCTAGAACTGAGTTCTGCGAGACCTCCCTGGTTCTCTAGAGAATTATCACAGCAAAAAAATGCTATTTCTAAGCAATTCAAAATATATTAAAAGTCGAGATGTCCTTATGATTTCTCTCAATATGTAATTACCAATTCGAATTTTCTGGTACTTATATCTCAGTGGTATACAAATTGGTTAAAACATTGTAAGCTCGAATTATCTAGGGATCCTATGCAGTTCTACAAATTTGTATACTCTAAGCGAAAAGCTCTATTATTTCCATCATCTCTCTCCTTTAATAACATTCAAGTTAATTCTGATCAATCTATTGCTGATTTGTTTGCTGACATTTTTGAAACCACATGCTGGTCACTCATACCCTTTTAATCTTATTAGTATAAACTGTATTTACAGCCCTTCAATCACAGATAGCTCGCTGTATTAGAGTACTGCGCGGAATCTTTATATAGTCCGCTACATAAATTATATACCCCATCAATCGATTCTTCATATTTTCCAAGCCTATGGAAGGATTCCTATTTTATCCCCTCTTCAGGTATAAGTAAAATCGAGTCATTGGAGGCAAACCATTTAACATCGTTCAGAACTATAGGGGTATTGCTAAGCTCTCTGCAATTCCCAAATTGCTTGAGAAAATAATGACTTCTCATCTCCAACATTTGTGTGGTTCTATTATCTCTCCTTGTCAGCATGGGTTTATGAGATGTAGACCGACAACCACTAAGCTTCTTGAGTTTACTTCCCTTATCATTAATGGGTTCAAGAAAAGATGCAAACTGACGTTGTTTATACTGATTTCAGTAAAGCTTTTGATTCTGTAAAATCACTCGCTACTAATTCATAAGCTTGACCTTTTCGGCTTTCCCAATAATCTTCTTCTTTGGATATCTTCCTATTTGAGTAACAGAACGCAAGAGTTGGTTTCAAAGCTTCATTCTCAAAGTCCATCAAAGCTACGTCTGGAATACAGCAAGGCAGTCATCTTGGTCCACTTCTTTTTTATTAACGATCTTCCATCTGTTCTATCTCACTCTCATGCATGTATGCGGACGACGTCAATCTTTGTTTAACTTATAGTGACCCTTTCTCTGATAGGTTATTGCAAGTGGATTTAAATGCCATGTTTCTTTCGTGTCAAACCAATTTACTTAATCTTAACAGTGCTAAATGTAAAGTAATGAGTTTCTATAGATCTTTTCACCATATCTGTCATTATTCACTTAATGGCATTATCTTGGAATGCGTTAATGATACCGAAAGCTCAGTAAATGATTTAGGTATAATCCTGGATCATAAGCTGAAGTTTAATAAACATATTGATGTTTCGGTCAATAAAGCAATGGGAGTTCTTGGCTTTATTAAGCGTTGGTCCAAGGAATTTGATGATCCTTATATTACTAGACTCTTATATACATCTCTTGTTCGTCCGATTCTTGAGTATGGGTCATGCATTTGGTCCCCTCAATACGAATCACATCGTGCCAGAATTGAATCAGTTCAAAAACAATTTTTAATATTTGCTCTTCGTGGCTTGAGTTGGAACTCTGAAATCCCTTTTCCTTCTTACTCTAGTAGACTCCGATTAATTAATCTCCCCTCTCTCACTAATCGTAGAATTATGCTTGGAGTAATCTTCGTTCATAAATTACTACTGGGTCAAGTTGATTCAGTTAATTTATTGGACGAAATAACTTTTAACATACCTTTTAGACCAACTCGTAACTTTAACCCCCTATATCTTCAGCATTGCACCACTAATTGGGCCTTGCATGAACCTTTTCGTATTATGTGTACTGACTATAACAATCTATACCGTACTATTAGTTTGGAGTGTGCTTCACAAACTATTAAGGCCTCTATATTATTATATCTTACTAATCTAACTAACTAATATTTCTCAAATTCTAAATTGGTCTGATTGGGTTTTTCTGGGTTTTCCCCAATCCTTGCAACAAATGTTGGACCAATTTAATTTATCTTTTTTAATTTTTTATATATCCCCAGAATATAATAAAATAAAATATTTTATATTTTAAATTAATATTAATTTTATTAAAATAGATTTACTTTTATTAATAATTTTTATATTTTTGTAATGTAAATAAACAAATAAATAAATAATAAATAATCATATAAAATGCAAGCATTGAAAGCGTTCAGTGTGTGTATACGCATACATACACATTTTTAGCGTGAGCAACTGAAAGAGAGCCAGAGAGCAAGAGTTAGATTCGAAAGAGCCATGGCATTTGTTTTTTGTGTGGTTTTGTTCCTGTGTATGAAGCAGTAATTTATATTGCGTTCTTTGTCATACGTACATACATTTACTCAACTCAAATTCGTTTTGATACTGAATTGAATGAGTTGTCAACGCGCACATCAGGGCATATAAGATCAAAATAGAAGCTCTTTTTAAAATTTCATTGGGAATTTATTTTTGAAAATAAAATATATTAATTTAAATTTAAAATGCATGTCAGCAAATTCTTTGTAGTATTTAACGATCCGTGCCGTAACAATAGATGGCACCACTATGTTAAAGAATAACGATAAGTGAAAAATGCAATATGAAACAAAATATTTTTGTAAAATGTAGTGTAAGCTATATTGTTGTTTCTCCGATTTAAAATTAATAAAATGAACGATTACAACTTTTGATGGTTTCATCGATTACTGTGAGAAAGAGCATTGAAACGATGCCACCTGACTTCAGTGACATTGTTTATATTTGTATATACTCTTTTGTTTTTACAGTTAAAGAAATAAACGCGCGCATTGTGATTTATCAAGTGGGTTCTCAAAATTTTGCAATATTTACTGTTTAAATAATTTGTATTTTATTGCACTTTCTATTCTTTTGTTTTGTTTTATTTTTGTTTGAAGCCGTGTTATTTTGTCTATCATATATTTATTTACTTTTTAACATTTTTTAATTATGATATTTTAAAAGTGTGGGCCTGCGACCGAACAAAGATTGGACGGAAAAGCGGGCCCTCTAGTGTAAATATAAATTTTAAATATCGGCTGCTTATAGCCAGACAATAAAATAAATAAATGCTTCCGGTCAATTTTATAATTTCTTATATAACAACATATTTAGTTTTACGTCTAAATTAATTTTTGAAGATTCCTTTGAATTTCCTAGGTCCAACCTCGTCCGCGTGGTCGTCGCTGGTTGAATTACGCTGACGCTCCTTCGTAGACGCAAGTGGCGGTTTGCCTCTCGCGCATGGTGGTTTTCTGCTGCTGAAGTCCTGAAACCTCAGGCGGGGCCGTTCTTCGCACTAGTCACTTTTTTTCATGCAAGTGTATTTGCAGGCGGCATTCTTGCGTATAATAGCCATATGATGTGTGCTATTCTTTTATTTATTTTATTCTTTAAGCCTCTGCGTGTACCCATTACTCGCACTCTATTTAATTTGTTCCCGTTGTACTGCCGTTGTTTCCGTTGCTGCTCCTATTGCTAAGTTTTGTTGTCGTTGGAAACCATCTTATATTTGATTTGCCCTTGACAGGTGTTGCTGCTGCCTTGTTGTTTTATAATGTTGTCGTCAGATGTCAGATTGTAATTGAGCGACTCATGTCACGGTCGCCATGTAGTTGTATCTCTGAATGATTTTTATTTCAAAACTAATAAAGATCTTAGCCCAATAAATAAGTTGTATAAGTATATAGGTCTGTCGCAGCAGAGTGGTTTTGATAAAGAGTTTTTAGCTTGTGTATACCTGTATAAGTGAGCATATATATTGCTCGTGGAATGCGCTCTGGGCAGAGCGTAACATGAGCCAGGGTGAATATAGTCAAGAGACTCTGAACTGTTGATTGTACAAGTTTTATTGTATAGAAAAAAAGTGCTACAATATATAAAATGAATACAGGGTTTTCTTTTAACATTAAAATTCGAAAATGTGATCAGTAACGACGAAATTAATGAAGTAATTAACAAAATAATAATGAACTTAAATATATATACGAAAGAAAAAAAAATGCGCCATCAGCAGTAATAACCCGTAAACAGAAAGTATACTGATGATATTTAAATGTCTATGCAATTGGAATGACATGGCTTATTGGATCCAAAACTTTTAAATAATGAAACAGCTATTAAAATAAATCAGGATCAGTTCTTAAATGTTGAAATTTTGGTTTGGTTATCGTCAGATAAAACTTATACATTATCTTGCAAATTCCAATGAAATCATTTGAAACTCCAGTGTATACAGTGGAACACACATTATACACAAATATTGTATATACCTACCACCATAAGAAAAATGTAAAAGATTTATATACAAATACAATAATCACAGACAAATGCATAACATCAATTATTAAAAAGTCAGAAAATCAATGTAAAATAAAACAAGATCAAGCTCCCCCAATTCAATACATTTATCGCAATGTCTTAATTTCTTATAGATTAATTCAACAAAAATATTTTCAGATTCTAAGGCATCACCTTTTTCGATTACTGAATATCAGATAATTAAAGAAAATCAATGTGAAATACAAATTAATAATATCACAAATAGAATAAAAGAAATCCATCCATAAAAAAAGAAATAATAATGGAAACTACTTATTTTAAACGAATAGACCACATTAGAAATCAATGATTTTAATAGCCCTATACGTTTATAAGCGAATTCGAGGACGAATTTCCATTAAGGAAAGGGGGGTAACATAGTTATACAACTAGACACACATATAAACCCAAATAGCGAAACGCATGCAGAGCCACAGCCACCGTCAACTCAGAACATAAACAATCTCACGACCAAGGCATCGACAGATCAAAATTTATAAACATACGAAGCATGATTTCCTCTTTCAATCAGAGCACTTACGCAGCAAAATTTCCCCTTTCAACAAGAACACTTCGCTCAATAGTCACGCGGCAGCTGCAGCAAAGTAAATGTAAGCAAAACAATTTCGGCTTCTTGCTCATTTAGATAGAATTAGTCTTAATTTTGTTGGACGCAGCTTCAATAAACACACCAATAAAATATTAACAAATAAAAATCTCACAAAATAAACGCGTTCGTCTAATTTTTAATTTATCGGTACTTCCAAATATTGATAATTCAACCAACTATGCGAGCCTTGAGCTTCGTGTTGAACAAATGGGGTTCCGGACACCAGTACATCAAGTGACGACAAAATATAAAGGAGACCTCAGTAAGTTCATAAACGATCTTGAACTCATATAAAATCGCGTATGTAATAGACTCCAGAGGAAATATTAATCTTCCAATCATCGCTAGACGACTTTTTGGGCAATGTATTTTCGATGAATTTTCGGAAAGAATATTGTTTTGATGAAGTGCACCTATAAAGTTAAGATAAGTAGCCATGGAAAAGGAAATATTAATATTAATATTGGTCTCAAACAATTAACGAATTTTTTTTTCCAATAAAACACAAACCACTAAATATATTCAAAATAATCAAAGGCAAAATTTGCAATCGATTCCACAAAATCCAACACCTTTGTATACACCAAGATATAATTACAATCCAAATTTTATTCCAAGACCATATTTTTATCAAAATCAAGTTCCATATTCAACTGACTTAAGTTCAACAATCTTTTCTCAAGCAAATCAATTTAAATCAAGGCCTCAGTTTAACCCAATCCAAAAAAGAAACTCAACAGCAGCCAAAAATTACAGGATCAGGAATGCGTATTTCAAGACCAAAAATATACAACTGCGAAGGATTATCACCTATATCAGTCAGATTTTCAACTTCCACTATATAATATTAACTATCGAAATTGAACGTCTGCTTTTGTACACAAAACGTTTGGAAAAATATAGCGCCCATTGAATTGATCAATCCATTAAAAGTTAGCACTTTGGCAGGAACAATTCTTATACTACACATGAAATACATTAAATCACCAAGTATGTTAAATTCAACAGATCAAATGTAAGTTCATTATTTTACCAATAACCATGACGTATTGATAGGCAGAGACTTACTAGTGTTGATTTTAGAAAAGGATCAGTAATTTAAAATAACGCAGAGTATTCATTTATCAGTCTCCAACAAGAACCAAAAATTTAAGACATCAAAGACATTGAACTAGAACACCATGAATTGCTAGGTAATATTGAATAATGAAAGAAATAGAAAGTGAATCAATTAATTAACATTTAAAAATCGTCAATTAAAAAAAAAATTATTTTGTTATTCTTATTCCGTTAGTTCGCCAGATGGTCATCGTAGTTCGATGAGGTTCGTTAACTGTTTAAGAAAAGGGTGATACTATATACAGCTGTCGTGCGTTTAATGTGAAGTGACTACGTGGGACATACAAGGCTATCTGATGTTTGGGATGCTGCAGCGCAGACATTCAATTTGAGAACTAGCTGACTAGCTTCACTTTACCCTGCCGTATCAATGCTAAAAATAAACCTTCAGACAATTTTGACCACAGTCGACCACTCCTTGATATTAAGTTTGCTTAAAAATGTGCGTAACAGAAGAAGGAGGCTTATAACTTTATGAAGACTGTATAAAGAGTATATGTAGTGTTTATTTATATGCAAAATTAATTATTATAAATTGATCTATGAGTAAACAATTCTTGGGTCAATAATTACGACTGACGACTTTTAATATCGACTTTTCATTCAACTGCGTGGCGACTGCGTTGCAATGATTCCTTCTGTGTGTTGGTTAATGCTTCTCTTCTTTCTCGCCGCAAATACTGCAACGCTTATCTAGCTTGCAGTAATGCTCAATCGGTTACTGCTACGGCTCTGTAAATGACGATTCTTCGCAAACACTGTAAACTATCCTATACTCATATGTGGGCATAACATTTGCTTTCATTAGTGTTTCATCTCATCTACTAGACAATCCGCTTCGGCGTATTGTATTACTGTATTACATTTCTCTACTTTTGTGGGACAATTCCACGAATATAACCGTCTTGATTGCAAATAAAACACTTAGTACGACACTTGTTTAGTATTGAAATTTGATTTCTGTTGTTTAACCACTTGATTTTCCAGAATTTGGCTCGTAAAAGAAGAATGTAATAATGAGTCTATATGAGGGGATTATAGAATCCTATAAAACCCCTTTAAATTGTAAGTCGATGGATCGACGGATCCAGTTCGCCGAAAAAAGCGATCTCAGGAATTGAAACCTGATAGTGTCAAGGCCTTAACACAAAGTTATCGAGAAAAGGCCTTAGACACATTTATACGTGGATTAAATAGAGAGTTTCTCAGACGCTTGGCTATCAAAGAACCTAGAGATCTCGGCCACCCCTTACACCTGTGTGAACTGGTACTGCGTTTTCGCCCAAATTTTAGCAGCATGCCCTTTCTTTACCCCCAAGGCAAGTACAGCCTCCTGCCTTTAAAAATTGGAAAGCTTTCAATCCTAGGCAAAATTAATTACATAACAGACCCAACGCCAATGACTATTTTGAAGAGCGAACTGCTCCACTGAATAGGCCTCCAACCAAATTCAGAGTCAGTTTCACATTACCACGGGGGCATTGACCCCGAGGAACAGGCTTATTTCGATAGCGTTAAATTCGAGGAAGCCACGGGATTGTTCGATCAGTAACTTGAGGAAAATGAGCCGGAATTCGAGTCTAGTCTTGTTGACGCTTCGGCAGTTCATTTTGTAGATTAAATGGGTCATGGAAGATGACACAAAACTCCATTTCTCCATAGACACCGGACCAAACAAAAACTATATAACTTACCCATAAAATTTTACCTTTTGCCCACATTGAAAACTTTCTACGTTATTCTAGCAAACGATACCATTACATTAAAACAACCAAATACAGTTATCGATGTAAAAAATAACACCCTTACATCAGACATAGTATTCGAATGAGTTGACGGATGAGTGCGCTGATAAACGCGATCTCAAGACTATAGAGTACCAATTTTTCTCGATGACTCAAGGCCGGTTGACCATTGCTGAATTTTATCAGTCCGTTTATTACCAGCTATCGCTGATCGTCAATCAAATCAGCGTACAGGAATTAATACCTGATAGTGTCAATGCTTTAAAGCAAAGTAATCGAGACAACTGAATGCAGTAATCGATGTAAAAAATAACATTGTTACATTGGACGGAAACTATAGTATTCGAATGAAACAACTGGTGACTCAGTCAGTAAATAATATAAAGCTCAGAACCGAACATATGTCGAACAGCCAGAAAACTTCATAAATTCGCTTACACACAAGCACTCGAATTTATTTGCGGACCCAGACGAAAGACTGACTTACACAACCAGAGTGATAGAGGAATTAAGGACATCATCGGATGCACCGGTATATAGCAAACACTACCCGTATCCAGCCTCTCTAAAGCCCGAGGTACAAAACCAGATGAGACAACGGGATAATACGGCCTCCACGGTCACCAAACAAAGCGCCTGTATGGATTGTTCCCAAGAAAGCGACGCATCCGGAGAAAAGAAGTATAGGATAGTCATCGATTATCGATTATCCGTAACCATTTCGGATAGGTGTCCTATCCGTAAGATTGTTGAAATTAACGCACAATTGGGCGACAATAAATATTATTTCGTTCTAGATCTCAAATGCGGGTTCCACCAGATGCCGCTGATGGAAGAGGATATGAAAAACTGCGTTCGCAATCAATGGCGGAAAGATCAAATTCACACGATAATCTTTTAATTTAAAGAACTCACCGTTTATTTTCCAAAGAGCCCTAGCCGATATTCTAAAGAAACACATAGGGAAAATCTGCTACATGTATATTGACGAACACTAAAGGAACTTCGATCTTTCTTGGGATTGACCAGTTATGTTTCGGTGACTGTGTTTCGTGACTATACATAAAAATACACCTTTTTTATTTTATTAGTAACTAGTGGGCCCGCTTTTGCGTCCTTGCTTTGCTCGGACGCAGATCCCCACTTAAAATATCAGAAATATTATTTGCATGCAAATCTGCACTTGAGCTAAGTCGCGATGTTAGTCGCAGCGTTAGATCTAGTGTGTAAGCACGCTTGCCAATCCCTAAATAATAACACTCTCGCGTTTCTTTAAGAACTGTGTCGTTTATTCAAGTTGTATGGGTTTTTATAAGATGTCTTATGTACTATGTTAGTGGCGACCAACGCATTGTTTTAGTACAGTCGTCGCTTGTTTACTTATTATCCTATGTAATATTAGATGGAGTCAACTGTAGCATTGTAGTGTGGTTGACTCTTTTCTACTTATCTTATTAGATGACATACTTTGTCAAGTGATCTTACATTGTATGCTTATCTACTATTTCTGAGCGCCCGAGCTGCGACTCTTGTGGTATTTTTAGCCTGTTGTGACCCTTTCAAGTGGCTTGTTTCTCCACTGGTGTCAGCTCACTCCGAGGGCTGTTTAAATACATGTTCATTTATGAACATATTGCGGAGGGCCATAAATGTGTGGTTATTTGGTGATCTTCGGAAATATATGTGTGAAGTGTTCTTACATTGTGTATACCTATCTACTATTTCTGAGCGTCAGAGCACCGACTTAAGGGTTAATTCTAGCTGGTCGTGACCCTTTAATGGTGTTCCACTGGTGTTAGCGTTCTCCGAGGGTTGGTTAAAGGCATGTTCATTTATGAACATTTTGCGGGGGCTATCATTACATATTTGTTTTTAGTAATTCGAATTCTATGTTATTTTTGTGATTATCTGTTTTACATATTTTTTATATATATACAGTATACTTATCGCTATAATTCTATTAATTATCAGTGTCAAGGACGTTTGTCTGGTTATGTGTAATTTTATGTTTATTTTATGTAACAAAGTTGTTGCGTTTTTGTTTTCATTTTATCAAATTATTTTTTTTTTTTTTTTTTTACTGATCTTATTTGAGTCTGTGGTCAATTATTTGCTATCTTAATTAGAGTTGATAGTCGATGTCCACCTCCGTAGTAATTTCCGAGAATCTGTTAATGGGTATTTGTCTTAGCGAACAGTACCTCCATCTTCTGGTTTCAAATTACAATACATTGCAATGTCCTCCTACGTATGCTATTTAACTGTGCTGACTTCCATAGGCTCATTCCCGTAGATAGTTTCTGCGTGCAACTATTTGTCTTTCCATTTTGGCCGAAAGCGTGATTTCATTTTTGATATTAGTTTCCAACGATCGGTTAATGCAATTTCTATGTCCTTTCCACTTTTGGTAGCTGCTAATATCGGTCTTTTGATCTCTTGGAATCTGTTTCGTGTCTTTAAATGAAGTGGGCGTACTATGTCCCCAGTTTTTAATTGTTGCTTCACTCATTTTAGTACAGCCTCCCAATTTTTTCCACATTGGGAACTTGCCGGCCAAGAAAAACTTCGTTCTTCTAATCTTTTTGGTAACTTTGCTGGAACTTTTCCATTTGCAAAATTTCCGTATACCATTTCTTTTGTGTAATTGACGCTATATTCTCTCAATTTTGTAGAGCATTCGTTTTTTAGATTACTGCCATGAAGCAATCTTTTCCTAAGTTTCTGTAATTTCTGCGTCTACTATTGTTTGCTATAGCTGTTGCCAGCAATGTAGTTTTTGCTGTTCTAGTTGTCATTGTAGTTTTAGTCTCATTTTCAGCATGTAGTAGTTCATGATGTCCATCGCTGCATTTCTTACATGCCTCTTTGCACGGCTTATTTATTGAGAATTTATGGCCAAGGCATCTGAAGCATATGTGTTTTGATTGGACGAATTTCCACCTATCTGCTTGATCTATTCGGTTGAATTTAATACATTCTTCTATTTTGTGACCTGCTTTTTTACAGTAGCTGCATGCACTGTCCATCGTTGTCCTCATTATTTTGTTGTTTTCCTTGAAGCTTCTTGGCCTTGCTGCCTGGATTGCTTGTAAGTGTCTTTCCAGGAATTGTATGACATCCTCTAGCGTCTGAATTTCTTTTGTTTTGTTAGAGGCATGTTCGTACTGCTGTAGACCTTGTCGATCAAATTTTCTTATCAAAATGCTAGCAATGAAGGGCTCAGCATCCTTAACTGGGATTCCCATTCCTTTTGTTGCATGCAAACTCCTGTTTGCTGTATCTAACATGTTCTGAACACTTTTGTGGTATTCGCTATTCATGACTGGCATGTCCAAAATACTGTTCCAGTGATTTGTAAACAGTTCTCTCGCATTTTCGTATCTTTTCCTTAGGATACTTAATGCTTCTTCGTAGTTTTCGTTGCTGATGCGTAAATGCATAATTAATCGGGCTGCTTCTCCTTTAACAAGTTCTTTTAGCCTTATGAACTTCGACTTTGTATCTAGGTCCGTATTCAAGTCCACAATGTGATTGAACATGTCTGAGAAGCTTGACCACGCCGTAATATCACCATAGAACGAAGGTATTTCTATTGGTTTTAATTCTATCTTATGTTTAGATGGCTTGATCTCGGTGAGCCACCTTATCTTTTGTCTTTTGCAATAATTGCATTTAGCTTCTTGGCTTTGCTGCCCGGATTGTTTGTAAATGTTTCTCCAGGAATCGTGTGACATCGTCTAGTGTCTGAATTTCTTTTGTTATGCTCTTGAGTTATGCTGCAGACCTTGCCGATCAAATTTTCGAATTAAAATGCTGGCAATAAATGGCTCAGCATGTTTGACTGTTATTCCCATTTCTTTTATAGCATGCATGATTTCTTTGGTCGTGTCTAACATGTTTATCCGATTAACTGTGTATGTTAGGCAGATCTAAAATACGGTTGCAGTGGTTTGTGAATAGTTTCCCTGTATTCTCGTATCTATCATTCAATATTTCTATCGCTGCTTGGTAGTTCTTGCTGCTAATGTGAAGATGCCGTATAAGATAAGCTGCTACTCCTTTAACTAGCTCTTTTAACTTTATGAACTTTGATTTTGTATCTAGTTCCTTATTCAAGTCCACAATATGATTGAACATATCTGAGAAGTTCGACCATTCTGTAATATCACCATACAACGAAGGTATTTCTACTGGTTTTAACTGCATTTTATGTTCAGCTGGTTTTTCTTTTGGGGACCCTTTTTTTTTTTAGTCTTTTGGCCTTACAGAGATCTTCATATTGTTGTCGTATTTCCAGTGTTGTTTGGCCATATTTTTTCAGCTCCCAATAATTTCTACTTAGTGTGTCGAAATCTTCATTAATTTCGTTTATATCATTCTGGTGCTGTTGAACGTCTTCTCCAGCACCATTCATTGTACTTTGCAATGTGCGGGCTGATCGGTAAAATTCTTCTGTCTGCATGTCGATTTCTTCCATTTCGTTTTCCTTTTCTGCCAAAATTTCTGTTTCCCAAATTTTATACATTTTTTTCTTTTGTAATGCAATAGTTGGAGCCGCAAATTTTGTTGCAGGTTTCTCACGTCGCCTTCTTCAACGATCGTTCAAAGGGTCCTGCGCCGATTGTGCTGTTTCCGCTATTGTGGTGTCCAATTTACCCCGTGCGTTTGCTCTCTACTCTGTTGCTTTTTTTTTTTTTTTGAGATTGAGCCATTTTTAATTCGTCACTCGATTCCTACGTCGTTGCTAGGTTCCAGTGCCGCCGTTTTACGTCGTGAGATTCCAACGTCGTCCTATTTGTTTTAATTTTTCGGAGCGGGATTTCCACGTCGCTTTAATTGGGCGAACGTTTATCAGGTTCCCTCGCCGCCTTTGCTGTTGTCAAGCTCTGATTCTCGCGCCGCTCTTTTCCTGCGTCGCTCAGTGCTGATTCCTTCGCAGATCTGTCTTCTGCGCCGCTCTCTTAATAAGTTGCTTAGTTTTGTCCCGCAACTGTTGTTCTTCTATAGTGGTTATTTTGTTCCCCCACCGCTCTTTCTTTTGCGTCGCTTAGTTTTAGTTCCCGCGCCGCTCTCTTTATGAGTTGCTTAGTTTTGTCCCGCAACTGAATTTTTTTTTTTTTTTTGCGCAATGGTTATTTTATTCCCCCATCGCATTCTTTTAAATGTTATTCTTTACCAACTCTGATTCGTCGCTCTTTTCTACGACGCTCAGTGCTGGTACCTTCGCAGATCTGTTTTCTGCGCCGCTTGGTTGTTGCTCTGCTCTGCCTTCATCCATTCCCGCGCTGCAGTCGCTCGTAGTTGCCGGAGAGTTGTATTTGAATATTCCCTAGCTGTGCCACGATGCACGACAGGTGCGATCTATGGACTTGATTCCGTGATACCGATTAAAGCATCTACTGGAAGTGGCAGTCTGAGCAAATTGCTCGAAGGACCATGTTCATGCAAATCTGCACTAGAACTAAGTCGCGATGTTAGTCGCAGCGTTAGAGCTAGTGTGTAAGCACGATTGCCAATCCCTAAATGATAACACTTGCGCGTTGCTTTAAGAACTGTGTCGTTTATTCAAGTTGTATGGGTTTTTATAAGATGTCTTATGTACTATGTTAGTGGCGACCAACGCATTGTTTTAGTACAGTCGTCGCTTGTTTACTTATTATCCTATGTAATATTAGATGGAGTCAACTGTAGCATTGTAGTGTGGTTGACTCTTTTCTACTTATCTTATTAGATGACATCCTTTGTGTCAAGTGATCTTACATTGTATGCTTATCTACTATTTCTGAGCGCCCGAGCTGCGACTCTTGTGGTATTTTTAGCCTGTTGTGACCCTTTCAAGTGGCTTGTTTCTCCACTGGTGTCAGCTCACTCCGAGGGCTGTTTAAATACATGTTCATTTATGAACATTATTATTTAAATTATTTCGTCATTTGCACACTACTAAAGAGGTGGCGCCATCTATTGTTAGTGGCGCCATCTAACAATAAGCCCGTAATGCTTTACGGATTGACAAATAGTACATAGATTTTGCGAACATGCATTTTTAATTCGATTTAATAAATATTTTATATTTTCAAAAATAAAATGCAGGTGAAAATTTAAAAAGAGCTTCTGATTTAATGTTATATTAGTGAGCAAATAGCCCACATTCAGTTAATTGCATACAACCAAAAGTGTCTAAGAAAATGCCTACTACTATGAAATACCCATTACGCTTTAAACGTTATTGCCTTCAATATTTTTGAAGGTAAAACACCGTAAATTTAACAAATTCATAAAGAAAGGCTATATAATAAGTGTAATGGGCTGTTTTATAAATAAAAACAATTTTTTTAATGTATAAGTTTCTTAATAAAACATTTTAATGGTACAGGGTATCACAGACTACATACAAAACTTAAGGGGCAGCAACGAATGAGTAAAGCATTGTTGTCAATTCTCACAGCAGCCGATTTATATGTACACACTTATGTATGACAAAGAACGCAGTATAAGTCACTTCTTCGTTCACAGAAACCAAACAACAACAACATTGGCGATTTTGCTCGCACTACGCACATGCAAAAGCGAACACAAAAACAAAACTACGCACATGCAAAAGCGAACACAAAAACAAATGCCATGGCTCTCTTTGAAGTCGAGTCTAACTGTTGTTCTCTGGCTCTCTTTCAGTTGCTCACGCTAAAATTGTGTATGTATGCGTACACACGCATTGAACGTTTTCAATGCTTGCTTAGCGAGCGTGCAATTAATGCAATTTAATTAAATGTTTTTTAATTTTTAAAATAGGTTGCAGGTGGAATTAAAATGAGTGATTATCCTAAAATAACATCTGGACCCAAAAAGCGTAAACAGATTTTTAACATCCGATCACGTAATGGGCAAAATTCAGAACATCTACCCACAGCACTTTAGTAGTTACAACTTTGGCTACGGACGTAGATTCAGAAAGCGAACAGGACAATATCGTAATATCAGAATACACGAGAGCGCATCCAGCTACATATCAATTTATTTTTTTGGGCTCTGAAAAAATACGGAAGCCACGGCAAGAACATGCAGAACTTGAAAAATAGCTAAATATTGGAAAAGACAATAGAAATTTTTTCGGAAAACAATTAACAACAAACCGTCAAGAATTCCAGGCCTGTTAGGAAAAAATGGGTGGCTGCAATAGCGCCCGTGGTAATAACGGGGGCAAAAAAAAAAAATGAAATAAAACCCGCGAATCTCATTTTACAATTTTTGTTGGCATTATTTCAAAATAAGTGCAAATAAGGGCCACGAAAATTGTGAAATAAAGTCTCTAACAAGTAGCGGTAAATTAACAGTTATTCGGTGTTTTATGTTACATACTGATTTTCGTCTCTGCTTTGAATTGATGTTCACAAATTTGGCAGTATAGAACTGATCATAAAGTGAGTCGCACGTGATAGAGCCGCAAAACAAAAAATTTTCTTTCGTTGCTGGTTTTCGAAAGACATAAAAATTATTATTTTTGGCTGATGAAATCAGATATTTAAGCTAAAAAGTGTAACAAAATGTCGTACACGTTATATATGTTATATAGAAAAGTGTGGTGTGTCAGTTAATCTGTTAAACAATGTATGCAGCCAACTCAGTTTAAACTACTAACAAAATCATGCGCCACCAGACGACCTTATTAAAAGGCTTAAGCTTTTAAATGACATCAAATCCCAATGTGAAGCACAAAGTATAAAAAGAGAAAGTGTTAACGAAATATTTGACGAAGCATGCCAGAATTCTAGATAAGCTTCATCTTCGAGCACTTCCCTAAAGTTCGAAGGCAACTTTATAATATTAGAAAAGAGAAAATGCATAAAAATCCAACAACACCTGTCGAAACCAAAGAGTTTTTTGACAATAAGATTTATCTGCGGAATATGGCTTATCCAAGCACAACAACAAACCTTTCTATAAACACATAATTGTGGAAGATGATTTCGCCTATTCTGTATTTTCATCGCCAAATATATTGGAAATCATACCGAAAATCGTGCGGATATAAGCATTTGCTTATAATTTATTTTCAATTTCTTCACCAGGTAAGTAAATATAAATTTCGTTTTTAATATATCATATATCATATATCATTTTAAAATTTTTTAAGACTTTTCCATGCATCTTTATTCTGATGTCCAACAAATCCGCTGGAGCTTATCAACACCTTTTTGGTTTCATTAATCAAAATATTTTAAAATTGGAGCCGCACAGTTTTATGACTGACTACGAGTTGGGTCTCCGAAAGGCATTGAAAACCTTATTCCCATCTGCGATTCTAAAAGGAGTGGTATAAGTCCCGAAGAGGTCGATGCGAGTGAAGACGACGATAATTGTGGACTCAGTCAAATGATTAATGTCTTGATGTGCATTATTTGCACCGAATACCCACGAGCAATGTGAGGGAATGTTGCGCAACTTTAATTGAGAAATCTAAAAAAAATAAGTCCGAACTGCTTTGCCCATATTATAGTTAAATCGTAAAAAATAATTTAAAAATTCTTCCATAATTTTATTAATTTTTTGAATAATTTTCAGTGCCACTTTCAAAATTCATTTATTATAGATACATAAGTTATAATCTCGAAAGGCAAGAAGCCCAATTAATAAAATTCATCTTTAAAAATTCTTCATTATCTAATTTGGCGTTTTAAATTTTTTTTTTTTAAATTTGTCATTAATGCATATAGTGTGATCTCCGGAATATAGCAAACAGTGCCTTAGCAGTGGCGTGAGCTCGCGGGCGTTATAGCACTTTTTTTTTGTAATAACATACGCAGACTTTATTTCACAATTTTCGTGGGACTTATTTAAATTTTTTTGGTAATAACGCCCGCGGGCGTTTTTGCATTTTTTAAGTGAAATAACGCCCGCGGGCGTTATTATTATTGCAGCCACCCGAAAAAAATCAGCGAAAAAATAGAAAACTAAAAATATAGTACTGACTTGGAGTATCATAATCATAAAAATAACCCACGTCGCTTTAACTTGGCGAACGTTTCTCAGGTTCCCTCGCCGTCTTTACTGATGTTCAGCTCTATTCCCACGCCGCTCTTTTCCTGCGTCGCTTAGCGCTGATTCCTTCGCAGGTTCTGTATCCTGCGGCGCTTGGTTGTTGCTCTGCTACCTTTCGTCCACTCCAGCACTGCAATCGCTCGTAGTTTCCGTAGATTCATATATATATTTTATATTTCCCTAGGTGCGCCACGATGCACGACAGCTGCAATCTGTGGACTTGTTTCCGTGATACCGATTAGGTATCTACTAGAAGTGGCAGTCTGAGCAAATTGCTCGAAGGACCATATGCATGCAAATCTGCACTTGAACTAAGTCGCGATGTTAGTCGCAGCGTTAGAACGAGTGTGACGCTTGCCAATCCCTCAATGATAACACTTGCGAGTTGCTTTAAGAACTGTGTCGTTTATTCAATTTGTATGGGTTTTTATAAGATGTCTTATGTACTATGTTAGTGGCGACCAACGCATTGTTTTAGTACTGTCGTCGCTTGATTACTTATTATCCTATGTAATATTCGATGGAGTCAAATATAGTGTTATAGTGTGTTTAGCTCCTTTCTTCTTATTATCCCAATTGGTCTTATGTAATATGTGTGTTTCGCTCCTTTCTTCTTATTATTATTTATTTATTTATTGTTTGGCTATGAGCAGCCGACATTTAAAATTTACATTTACATTAAAAATAAAAATTTATTAATAATAAGTAAAATTATTTTCATAAAATAAATATTATTAAAAATATAAAATATTATATTATATTCTGGGGGTATATAAAAAATTAAAACAGATAAACCGATTGGTCCAACATTTGTTGCAAGGATTTGGTTGAAAACCCAGAAAAACCCAATCAGACCCCTTGGTCTGATTTCACCTTTGAAATTAGAGAAATATTATTTAGTTTGATTAATAAGATATAATAATATAGAGCCCTTAATAGTTAGTGAAGCACACTCCAAATTAATTGTACGGTATAGATTGTTATAATCAGCACACATAATACGAAAAGGTTCATGCAAATCCCAGTTAGTGGTGCAATGCTGAAGATATAAGGTTAAAGTTACGAGTTAGTCTAAAAGGTATGTTAAAAGTAATTTCGTTCAATTAACTAACTGAGTCAACTTGACCCCGTAATAATTTATGAACAAACATTACTCCAAGCATAATTTCACGATTAGTGAGAGAGGGAGATTAATTAAGCGGAGTCTACTACAGTAAGAGGGAAAAGGAATTTCTGAGTTCCAGTTCAAGCCACGAAGAGCAAATATTAAAAATTGTTTTTGAACTGATTCTATTCTGGCACGATGTGATTCGCATTGAGGGGACCAAATGCATGACACATACTCAAGAATCGGACGAACAAGAGATGTATATAAGAGTCTAGTAATATAAGGATCATCAAATTTCTTGGACCAACGCTTAATAAACCCAAGAACTCCCATTGCTTTATTGACCGAAACATCAATATGTTTATTAAACTTCAGCTTATGATCCAGGATTATACCTAAATCATTTACTGAACTTTCGGAATCATTAACGCATTCCAAGATAATGCCATTAAATGAATAGTGAGAGATATGGCGAAAAGATCTATAGAAACTCATTGCTTTACATTTGACATTGTTAAGATTAAGTAATTGGTTTCACACCAAAGAAACATGGCATGCATCCTAATTGGTCTTATGTAATATTTGACGGAGGCAGCTGTAGTGATATAGTGTATTTAGCTCCTCTCTTCTTATTGTCGTAATTGGTCTTATGTAATATTAGACGGAGTCAACTGTAGCATTGTAGTGTGGTTGACTCTTTTCTACTTATCTTATTAAATGACATTCTTTGTGTCAAGTGATCTTACACTATGCATGCTTATCTACTATTTCTGAGCGCCAGAGCTGCGACTCTTGTGTTATTTTTTAGCTTGTTAGCTCACTCCGAGGTCTGTTTGAATACATGTTCATTTATGAACATTTTGCGGGGGCTATAATTACGTAGTTGTTTGTTGTAATCCGAAATCGATGTTAATTTTTTGTTTATCTGTTTTACACTTTCTTATAAAATATATTATACTTATCGCTATAATTCCTATTATAATTAGTGTCAAGGACGTATGTCCGGTTACATTGTGAAATTCTATTTCTTAATTTAAATTTTTCGTTTTTATGTTCTTCTATTAACGTTTTTATTCTATCTATTTCTTCTGTGTTATTATTTAGTTTATTTGTTAATGGTCTTGTCTGGGTAAGGGGAATATTTTTTTGCTAGTTTAATTAAGGGTGCGGCTTGAAATTCGATATCTACCGTCGTGATTTCCTGAGATGCTGCTAGTAGATGCTTGTCTTGTCGAGCAGTACATCCTTTCTCTAGTCTCAAAATGCCTTGTCCTGCTATTTGTTCTACTTTCTTGTGCTAATTTTCGCTTGTCCATTCCAGAATTGGTTCGCTGAAGATTTTGAACAACCATGTGTTTCGATAGTACAGTTGTGTCCACATGTCTTCTGTGGCGATTTGTTGAAATTCACAATCTGGTTCTGGACTTTGTTTTACCGTTGCCATTTCGCATGAATTGTCTGTTGAACTTTTCCAGGGCCAATTTCCTTCGCACAGAATATGTTTGTTAGACTGCAAGCTACAGGATGCTAGTTGTGTTCCTGATATCAAGGTGTAGATCAGAGAACTGCAACGAATCAGAAATTTTCGATCTGAATTTATCGATGATTTAGATTGTTATGATTTGTGTTCATTTGTGTGAGCGAACTGAACGAATCGTTCAAATGATCGTTTACCGTGAACGCTTATTTTGAATCAGCTCACCACGCAATCATGCTGAGTCTTTCGTGAGCGTTTTTTGAATCAACTCACAAATCATGATTTGAAATTTCGTGGTGGATTTCATTTGAGTTGATTCAATTTGTTTCATCTGATCATAAATCATTTCAGCGACATGTTTGAAATATGAGCGACACTCAGCGTGCAAGCTGCAGTGTTTTCGCTTCACTGAAATATATTTATGTATGTAAATACGTGTTTGTATATAAATGAAATAGGATTTTTGGCAGAACACTTTTAAATATGTACGAGTATGTATAAATAATTATTCGCTGCGTATAAATATGAGGTCAATAAGTGTAGAGGCAATTATATGTGCATATATATACGCAAATGCAATATAATACAATACAATGAAACTATTGTAATTTTATACAGGCAAAGAATAAGAACCAGACTCAACTCACATAGACCATAAAACTTTACTCAATTGATGGCTTCTTGGGCTATTTGTAGTTCGGAATTACCTCATACTATGCGTATTTTAAGTATCAGGTAGTAAAGGTCACAATATTTTTTTGCCTGCAGGGTTATCGGGCTTCCCAAGTATTTTGGAAATTTGCGCAATAACTGTAACAAGGCAACAGGTACTGTATTTATGTTGGTGTGGTGAAAAACAACCAAAGCAAGTACCCGAATTTGTTTGTCTTAGCAATGCAGATTCACTTTATGCCAGCTAGCAGTGCAGCGGCCGAGAGATCGTTTGCTTGGCCGGGAATATTATTGTATAACAGAGAAACGGAATAGACTTGGGGCAGAAGCCGTTGACAGCTTGCTGTTTCTAAACTCTTTCTACAGAAATTTCAGAATAGTGATAATGTGCATTTTGTTTTAATAAGTTAATATTTACAATAAGTCGAATAAAAATAAGTTACTTTTTTAAATAAAATAGGGGTCGAAAATTGTTAAGTCCCCTTAACTTTATTTTCAATCGAAGATTAAATACATATATAACTTAGCACTATACATTTTCAACACGTTTGTGCCTGTTTTGTCTTTAACTTTAACTTATGGTTCAAATATATAACTGCGATTAATCAATTATTATTTTATTTTTATATGTGAGATAATTTATATTGCAATTTAAACAGAATAAAATAAATTCTTTATTAATACATAATTGTCTTCGTATTCAAATGCATAATAATAAATACGTAATACGTGTGTATGTATGTACACGCGCACATTTACTTAGTAAAAGAAACAGATTCATAGTATAAATTTCATACAAAAATACTTTGTCGGTTTTGAATCATTTTCAAATCATTGAATCATGATCGTGATTGATTTGAAAAACAACTCTCACATTCAACTCACAATCGCAACATTTGGTGCTGAGGTGGGGTTAATTTCTCGCTAACAGAATAGTCGATAGAGTAGCCTATCGTTTACAAAGAAAGATGCGATTTGGACGAAATTCGATCGAAAGACTCCGATGAGTTGATTCGATTACACTGTTCGCGAACGAGTTGAATCATGAACGTTCTGATTCATTGCAGTTCTCTGGTGTAGATGTCTCTGTTGAAGTTATATATCAGATATTCGGCCTTTATTTGTACTACGACCGTCCTTTTGTGCTTAACAATTGGTATCGGAATTATTCGATAGATAGTTCAGGATTCTTGGTTGAATAATGGAATCTCGGCGTGTATTATTAACCGATTATTTACTATCATCGCTTAAGCTTCCATTAGGTTATATATCTCCCTTAGTTCTGTGCCTGTCGATGTGCCTGGAAGTCTTTGTTTGCCTGGTAGTTGTTCTTTTATGGCATTAATTTCCGACTTTAGTTGTGAGGGCTTCAATAACTGTGGGTTAATTCTCCCATGGTTAAGGTCGATAAATAAATTTGTGATTGCTGATTGTATTTTTTCGCAGTTTTCAATCAACTGAATTATCTGTGATAATACGATTTGATAAGACAGTGCTACATCATTGAAAATTATTCTTTCTGATATTTCATTGCGAAGTCTTCGCAGTTCATTGTCCATTGCTGTGAATTGTTTGTTGACGTCTTCTGTAGTTTTCTTTAGAATGTTTATCGTTGAATCAATTATCGACGTCTGTTTCTTGTACATTTTATGTAGATCCTGTTGGTTTTCGAATATATTCTTCATGTTGGATCTTAATATCGTTCTGTCTTCGGCGTCCATTGTTCCAAATAGAATATGATGTATTGATCCGACAAATTCAAATGGTGCTCGTCTCGGCCTTTTAATATTAAGAAGTAATTCGTTGTTGCTCTTTAGTTGCGCGTATCTGAAGGACATTGCTTGAGTCATCATGTTGCATGCTCCATGGAACTGAACTAAGTACTTGCAGTTCATTGCTACTTCCTCTATGTAGTCATTTATTTGTTCACCTCCAATATGTAGTGTTCTAGGTTGTAGTAAATAATCAAATTCCATTTTGACGAAACGGTGTCTAGTTTTCCATGGGCGATACATTATTGCGTTTTTGTCTATGGTTGTTATTTGCATTTGATCTAGTTTTGTTATGTTGAGGCTATTAACGTTGTTCATTAATGTGAATATAAGTAGGCAGCTTAATATGGCAATCGATGTGCTGGACTAATTTCTGTGGCTCACTGTTGTTTCTCTTTTATCAGTTTTCAATGGACATATCTTGTGGATTGGTTTCCTTATTACTCCATTTTGAGTTTTGATTGATACTGCTCTTACTTTTCCATCTATTCCAGGATGAGTGTCTTCAATTCGACACAATGGCCATTTTGTAGGACTTGTATTTTCATTTTTAATCAATACTATTTTCCCAATTTCTATGTTAGACGACTCCTGCCATTTTAATCGTTTTTGAAGTGTTACCAAGTATTCGTCCTATCATTTTCTGCCAAAAGTGTGTTTTCATTTTTGTTATCAGCCTCCAATGATCTGTCAATGATACCTTATTTTCTGTTTCACTTTCCGTTACTTCTTGCATTGGTCTCTCGATGAGAAAGTTTCCTGGAAAGTTTCGTTAATATGTCTGGCGTAATCCCTCTGGTTCCCAACTCTGCTGGATTTTCTTTGCTTCCTACATGTTTCCACATTGCTGTTGGTGCTAGTTCAATTGATTTGTAATAGTGCCATTGCTCGATTTCTTGATTCTCCAAGTTGTTTGTCTTCAATCAATGGCATTTTTACTATGAATCTTCCATTTTTATCAATTTTTGTTGATTCTTTTAAAAGTTCCATGCATCTCTCATCTTCATTGGACGTCATAGTTTGTGGGACTCATTCTAGTTCCCAAAACTTTTCCAAATTCACTGCGGCTTGTATCCGTTGGGTTCCGGTTATTTTTACTGCTCCAGATAGGATCCATCCTAGTTAGGCCTTTCGTTAAATTTCGCTTATTAAATGTAGGATTAGCTAGCATTTCGTTAGACCAAACATCTTTATCGTATTCGAAGGATTGTGGCGGTTGAGGGCCCAAAACTTTTTTAATACGATTGCGTCAGCTTCAAATTTATCGCCACTCGGAAACCTTGACCTGATCCTCAACCTTGCGCTTGCTTTAGAAACTCCAACTAGATTTTCTCCAAGTCCATACATTTCTGTTCGCTTCTTTAATTTTCGTAAATTGAGAGTTTGTTCTGTTTCTTCGGGTAACACTGTAATTTGTGATCCTTGGTCCAATAGTGCACGACAGATAACCCATTCTCCTGTGACTAATTGTACCTCAATTTGAGCTGTTGCCAGCAAAGTAGATTTCGCCGTCCTAGTTATCTCCCGTTGCATTTCGTACATATTTCTTGGCACATTCTATTGTATTCGAAACTGTGGTTTAGACATCTAAAACATATGTCTTCAGATTGAGCGAATTCTCTTCTATTCATTGGTTCAATTTTCTTGAACTTCCCACAATCTCTTATGTTGTGACCTGGTATTTTGCAATAAAATTGCATTTAGCTTCTTGGCTTTGCTGCCCGGATTGTTTGTAAATGTTTCTCCAGGAATCGTGTGACATCGTCTAGTGTCTGAATTTCTTTTGTTATGCTCTTGAGTTATGCTGCAGACCTTGCCGATCAAATTTTCGAATTAAAATGCTGGCAATAAATGGCTCAGCATGTTTGACTGTTATTCCCATTTCTTTTATAGCATGCATGATTTCTTTGGTCGTGTCTAACATGTTTATCCGATTAACTGTGTATGTTAGGCAGATCTAAAATACGGTTGCAGTGGTTTGTGAATAGTTTCCCTGTATTCTCGTATCTATCTTTCAATATTTCTATCGCTGCTTGGTAGTTCTTGCTGCTAATGTGAAGATGCCGTATTAGATAAGCTGCTACTCCTTTAACTAGCTCTTTTAACTTTATGAACTTTGATTTTGTATCTAGTTCCTTATTAAAGTCCACAATTTGATTGAACATATCCGAGAAGTTCGCCCATGTCGAAATATCACCATAGAACGAAGGTATTTCTACTGGTTTTAATTGCATTTTATGTTCCGCTGGTTTTATCTTGGTGAGCCATCTTATTTTTAGTCTTTTGGCCTTAGAGAGATCTTCATATTGTTTTCGGATTTCTAGTGTTGTTTGGCCATATTATTTCAACTCCCAAAAATTTCTGATTTTGTCGAAATCTTCTTTAATTTCGTTTATGACATTCTGGTGCTGTTGATCGTCTTCTCTAGCATAATTCATTGTAGTTTATAATGTGCGGGCTGATCGGTAATATTCTTCTGTCCGCATTTCTTCTTCTTCCATATCGTTTCTCATTGTCCCATTCAATGATTGCCTAATGGTTTTCTTGTTTAATTCCAACATTATTTTGTTTTTTAGCACTTGAGATTTCTCGTATGCTCTTTTTGAGAAATATTCGCCTTCTAGCATCGATTAATTTTCTTGTAATATTTCGTGTTGTTTTTTAAATAGCTCCCAATGCTCTTGGACTTTTGTTGACCAAACCAAACTTGGTTGTTCGTCTTGACTCAATTCCTCATCCCAGCGTTTAAAATTCGCATATATGGCAGCCTGACTTGCCCCTAATGCATTTAGCTGTTCTCGTGTGTGAACCATTTGTTATCTGCTTTTTGGTTTTTTTTTTAAGCCCAAATAATTAGTAACAATATATTTTTATTGTAAATATTTTTTATTTTCAAATTGTTCTATCGTTATCTGATGTTTGTTAGCGTTGTTTAGACTCCCACGTCGCGTCTCAGCGATCGTGCAAGGGTCGTTTTATTGTTTTTTTCTGCTGTCGTGGTGTCCAATTTACCACGTGCTAGCGTTTACTCAAAATTTTTTTTTTTTAGTTGTTCTTCGTCAGTAGATCCCTACGTCGCCTTACTTCAGCGATCGTTTTTAGGTTCCAGCGTCGTCCTATTGTTTTAATATCTTAGGTGAGAGATACCCACGTCGCTTAACTATGGCGAACGTTCCTCAGGTTCCCTCGCCGCCTTTTATGTTTTGATTTCTTCGAAGAGAGATTCCCACGTCGCTTTCAATTTTGCGAACGTTTCTCAGGTTCCCTTGCCGCCTGTATGTTTTTGATTTCTTCGGAGAGAGATTCCCACGTCGCTTTAACTCGGCGAACGTTTCTCAGGTTCCCTCGCCACCTTTATGTTTTGATTTCTTCGAAGAGAGATTCCCACGTCGCTTTAACTTGGCGAACGTTTCTCAGGTTCCCTCGCCGCCTTTGTTTTGATTTCTTTGAAGAGAGATTCCCACGTCGCTTTCAATTTTGCGAACGTTTCTCAGGTTCCCTTGCCGCCTGTATGTTTTTGATTTCTTCGGAGAGAGATTCCCACGTCGCTTTAACTCGGCGAACGTTTCTCAGGTTCCCTCGCCACCTTTATGTTTTGATTTCTTCGAAGAGAGATTCCCACGTCGCTTTAACTTGGCGAACGTTTCTCAGGTTCCCTCGCCGCCTTTACTGATGTTCAGCTCTAATTCCGCGCCGCACTTTTCCTGCGTCGCTGATTTATTCGCAGGTTCTGTATCCTGCGGCGCTTGGTTGTTGTTCTGCTATCTTTCGTCCACTCCAGCGCTGCAGTCGCTCGTAGTTTGCGTAGACTCAAAAAATATATTTTATATTTCCCTAGCTGCGCCACGATGCACGACAGGTGCAATCTATGGACTTGTTTCCGTGATACCGATTAGGTATCTACTAGAGGTGGCAGTCTGAGCAAATTGCTCGAAGGACCATATGCATGCAAATCTGCACGGTAGTCAACGGGATGTAATTTTGATTATTTTCATGTGCGCTATGCACTGTGGCTGCTGTAGCAAGAAAAACTGTATCGTCTTCTCCAAGAAAGTTTTCTTGAATTTGAATTCGAGATAGGGCATCGGCAACATGATTTTCTTTACCAGGTAAGTATTGGATATTGTAGTCATATTCATTTAGTTTTATTTTCCATCGTTGTAACTTCATATTAGCATCTTTAATGTTGCTTAACCATACAAGTGGCCTATGATCGCTTAATATGTCGAATTTTCTTCCGAATAGGTAAGACCTAAAATGTTTTGTTGCCAATACTATGGCTAATAGTTCTTTCCTTGTCTAATATTTCATCTATTGTTGGAATGGGGAATTTGTAGTCAATGGTTATTTCATTGGGACTGCGATAGTCTATGACTGGGGGAACAATATGGGTATTTAGATTTCCTAACATTTTTTTATTCTTTTATTTCATTTATTTGTTTGACTTCTTGGAAACCTTTAGCTAAATCAATGATTGTGAAGTATTCACAGCGTCCAAGTTTCTCTATTATTTCGTCCATTATTGGAATAGGGAATTCGTCGTCAATAGTTATTTCATTGAGACGACGATAGTCTATGACTAATCGAAATTTTGGTTTGCCCGAAGCATCGCTTTTCTTTGGGACAATCCAAATGGGGGAACTATTTTTCTATTGGGGATTTAGATTTCCTAATTATTTTTTGTTCTATCATTTCATTGATTTTTTTGTTAACTTCTTGAAGGCTTAGGGGTATTTGTATGGGTTTTTTTAGATAGCGTCTTCATGTTTTGTATTAATAGAATGTTTAATCGTACTTTTGAAGTTCAAATTTTCACCTTCCTTGAACTGAAGATCACCGTATTCGAGCAAAACGCGCGAAAATTGTTCCCATTCTTCTGTATTTAGATGCTTTAATCTAAATACATTAGATTCTTTTTAATTCGTCATCTATGGCGTAATTAGAAGATATTTCTAGAAGGGTTTCTTCTAGGTAGGGGGTAATCAGAGGGTTTTTCTCAGATTTAGAAGACTTGGGGCACTCATTGGTAACCTTGGACTTTTCTTGTTCAGACAACTTGGGGTACTCATTGGTTACCTTGGACTCAACTGATTTTAATATTATTAATTTTTATTTTTAAGAATGCTTGGTTGAATGCTTGGGGATATTTGTATGGATATTTGTAGATAGGGTCTTTGTGTTTTTTATGAATAGAATGTTTAATATGTTCGTATTTGTAATATTCGACCAAATCGCGCGAAAGTTGTTGCCTTTCTTCTGTATTGGATCTTTTAGCTTCAAGCCAATCGCTACTATTTACTTCTATCAAGGAAGCGTATTTAGAATAAACATCAATGCATGATGGAATTGTTTATTGTTTATTAAGTAAAAATTCATGACAAACTTGTCTCTGGGATTGAAAGTCTCTGGGGTCGTTTCAAAAGCTAACTTTGTGTTTGTTTGTTTAGATTTAGCGATGTTGCAGATTGCATATTCATTTATAATGTTTTGAATGAGTCTTTGATAATCGGGGTGTTAATAATATTCTTTGAACTGAAGTGTGAGTTTTTCTATTCCAGGGTGTAATAATTCTTTGTGTTTTGAGAATTATGTCTTTGAATTGAGCGTATGTTTGAATGTCTATTAGTTTAACCCTGGTTTTCATAACGTTAGTGAAATTGTCACGAATTATGATTTGGATATACGCATTTCGAAAAATTTTGAAGTCGCTTTCGTTAGGAAAGTAAATAAAGTGCAAAGGTATTCTTTGATTAGATCTTTAGTAAGCTTCTATGGAAATATTTTATTATTTGAATTTCGTAGAGATCGTCTCTTATAAATTCTAGTTGTCTTGTGTAGTAGTTAAGGGGTCTTTCTGTTATTGTGATATATAGTTTTGATTATCTGCTTGTACGTTATGCACTTCTTCTAGAAAGTTTACATGAATTGGAATTCGAGATAGGGCATCGGCAACATGATTTTCTTTCTTATTGTAGTCATATTCGTTTAGTTTTTTTTTCCATCGTTGTAACTTCATATTAGGATCTTTAATGTTGCTTAACCACACAAGTGGCCTATGATCGCTTAATATGTCGAATTTTCTTCTGAATTGTTTTGTTTGTTGCCCATACTATGGCTAATTGTTCCTTTTCTATTGTCGAATAGTTAAGTTCGTGCTCGTTTAGAGTTCTGCTTACGTAACAGATGGGATTATGCTCTTGTGATTATACAGCACCTATAGCTATATTACTTGCATCTGTTGTTAGTGAAAATTTATTTTCGAAGTTAGGGTATATTAGGATTGGGTCGGACGTGATGGGTAGTATTAGTTTCTCAAAGGCAGACATGTAGTCGTTATCTTTAATATTAATAGTTGCTCCTCTTTTAAATCTGAGTGTCATGGGTTTTGCTATCTTTGTAAATTGGGAATTAACTTACGGTAAAATCCGCAGAGTCCAAGGAAAGATTTTACTCCTTTTGTAGTTTAAGGAATAGGGAAATTATCAAGCTGCAATTTTAAATTGTCTGATCGTAGAGTCCAAGTTTTGTTGAAAATGCTGTTTTGGATATTGATTGTGGGTCCACTTGGATTTGATATAAACCTTTAGCTAGATCAATGGTTGTAAAATATTGGCAACGTCCAAGCTTGTCTAATATTCCATCCATTTTTGGAATAGGGAATTTGACGTCAATGGTTATTTCATTGAGACTGCGATAGTCAATGACTAATCGGAATTTTGGCTTGCCCGAAGCATCGTTTTTCTTTTGGACAATTCAAATGGGGGAACAATATGGGTATTTAGATTTCCTAATATAATACATAGATGTTCTAATGTAAATTCATTGGATTCTTTTAATTCGTCATCTACGGCGTAATTAGAAGATATTTCTAGAAGGGTTCCTTCTAATAATAATAGTAATAAGAGAATTATTCAGATTTAGAAGACTTGGGGCACCCATTGGTAACCTTGGACTCATCAGATTTTAAGTGGGGTTTCCGCTTAATTTTTTGGAGGGTTTTCTCCTTTTTTGGAGTCTTTAGAGGGGTTTTCTTCTGGTTTAGATGACTTCGGGCACTCATTAGAAACCTTGGACTCATCTGATTGAATGTGGTCATACCACATTTTGAATGGATAGCCATTAATAATGACTGTTTGTGCTGAATAATCAATTTGGGTGTTGGTTGATTCTAAGTAACTTCTACCTAATAGTATATCAAATTTTTCCGGGAATTTATGAATGTTTGCTTAGTGGGACAAAGGTTGCTTGGATGTAATGAAACGCTTTGTGTTAGAGATATAGTGCCATTTATTTTTGTGGGAAAATTGAAAAAATTTTGTCTCTTATTGAATATTATTAATTTTTATTTTTAAGAACGGATTTCCTCCTCCTCTGAATCGCTTTCTGATTTCCAGGCTGGTTGATGAAAATATTCATCTGTGTCCATTTTTTATTAGCTTCTATTACTGTCTCTTTGTCGTTTGACAGGAGGGTTTGGTGCATTAACATTTTGTTGTTGATAGATTAAAGAATTTTGGTTTCTGCCTTGACTTAATATTTGTTTGAATTCGTTCATAACTTGCTGATTTGTTTCAGCAGGCTTTGAATTTGAATTGTTTGAGTTATGCATTGCATTGCTCACGAAATTTTTATAATTTCCTTTACTTTTTGAGTTTTGATATGAATTTGAATTAGATTTGGAATTACTTTGTGAATTGTTTTGGGACTTTGTTCGGTCATTGTTGACTGTATCGGTTTGTGCTACTTGTTTTAATTTTGATACGGTTGTTATGTCGTGTCTAACAAGAGCCATAAATAACCTATCGGGTAACTTCCACATTATTACATCTTTAACAAAATTGTTTAAGGCATTTGTGTATAAGATTGTGTTGTTGTGGTTGTTTTCTAATCCAAGTTTGTTGGATATTGTAAAGGACTTAGTTTCTATTTCTTCAACGAACTTACGGATGTTTCCAGAGATATGTGTGTTGTAAAGTTGACAAAGCAGCTCCTCGCATGGTGCTTGTGTCTTGTACTCGTTGATAAGAGCGTTTATCAGGTCCGACCATGTCGCTTCAGATAGTTGTGATATTCTTTGGGCGTTTTGGTTCTCTCGTGAAGAGTGTTTTATTTGAAAATAGTGGGTAATGTGAGAATCCCTAGACAAATTATAAAGTTTTGCAATTTCAGTTGATTTCTTTTAAACATGATCGAATTAGAATTGAGGGCGAATTGTTAATCGTTAGGATCTGAGAATTGGGAGAGAATTGTTTATCGTTAAGATTTAAAGCAGTTGGGGACAATCGTTTGTTATTGTTTTAGAGTCAGCGGTTTGGTTAACGATCCTTGGGAATAGTACTTTACCCATGTGCGTTAATGGGTAAAGTCAATCGAAGGGCTTTCATTCTTTGATTACAAATTGTACTTATAATTTAATGTATTTGGCAATTTGTTGAAAATATCGATACATTATCGAAGCACTCAAAAGTCACAACGATCGAGTTACAGTTGATATGATAAAGAACCAGTTCTGCTTCACCTTTTTTTATGTTCTTATCTGTGTAGACCGGCGAGTGTGTGCAGAACGAAAATATAAAAGCAACAGAAAATTAAAGATATTATTTGATTTGGTTTGACTGGGTTTCCCAAATCCTATGCAGCAAATGCTGTATCATAATAATTGTTATCCCCAGAATCTATAAACTCGTCGAGTAGGATAAATATTATATTTAAAAGATATTGATTGATCAATGTAACTTTTGAGGAGCCGTGTTGAAAATATCGATACATTATCGAATCATTCAAAAGTCATAATGATTGAGTAACAGCTGATCTGATAAAGAACCAGTTCTGCTTCACCTTTTATGTTCTCTTTCTGCGTGCGCAGACCGGCGATTGCGTGCAGAACGAAAATATAAAAGCAACAGAAAATTAAAAATATTATTTAAAACTAAAATAAATGGAGTGTTTTAATAATTGAATGCTGGCTTCTATAACTGTTGTATTGATTGTTCATTTCAAAACTAAATGTGTGTATATGAGCTTTACAATAGTGTTCTTTGATATATTCTTATTTACAATTATATTATATGTGGTTGGGAAGTTTATAGTGTGGGTGTTACTTTATATATATTATATTCATTAAAGATCATCATTCAAGATTCGATTAGCCCCAGTTGGTCTCGCAGTGCAGTGAATCTGGCAGTTGGTAGTGGCTTTATCAAAATATCAGCCATTTGTAAATCTGTGAAAAGATACTTAACACAAATTTGCTTGTTTTGAATTTGTTCCCTGGTCAAATTATATTTTATATCTATGTGCTTAGTTCCCTTGTGGCAAGTATGATTGGCTATACTTTTACAACCTTGGTTATCCTCGAAAATACATTTTGGACCATTTAATTTTAATTTAATTTCATGTGTTAATGATTAGAGCCATAATGCTTCACTTACAGCTTCGAATAAGACCTTTTATTCAGCTTCTCTAGATGAAGCAGAAACAGATTTTTGTTTCATTTTACTCCAGCAAATTGAACAATTTTCAAACATTTTAAATATATACCCGTAGTACTTCTTCTGTCAGTCTCCTTTCCGAGTCTAATTCCTTTTAATTGATAGCTTCAAATTGACAGTTCCTTTTAGGTATCTTAATATTTTTTTAAGACATTGCCATTATTCTCAATTATTTTAGTTAGTATATCGATTTAAGATACTTATTGATTTACTTAAATCCGGTCGTGTTCATGACATTACTTACTTTAAACAACCAATCAAATTCCTACATGGTGTTTCATATGACTCTTCTACTTGCAAAGCGTCATAATTTAATTTGTTTAAAAGAGGAGTCCCAACTGGATTACAATCTTCCATATTGAATTTCTTTAAATCATTTTTAATATATGCAGGTTAACTGAGACAAATTTGATGATTTTTTCTTTCAATTTTTATACCAATACTAGAGGGCCCACTTTTGTGTCCTTGCTTTGCTCGGACGCAGACACACACTTAATCCGTCAGAAATTTTTATAGGAAAAGGTTTATATAAATATTAATATTAAAATTATTTCGTCATTTGGTGGTGTGCAATAGGTAAAATGCTTATTTTCATTTGTCGCCCTTTCCAACATAGTGGCGTCATCTATTGTTAGTGGTGCCAACTGACAATTCGCCCATAATTCGTCACGCATCGGCAAATGGTACATGTATTTTGCGAACTTGCATTTTTAATTCAATTTAAATAAATATTTTTTATTTTCCAAAACAAATTGAAGATGAAAAAATAAAATAGGGTTTCTATTTTGATCTAATGTGCACTAATGTGCGCGCTGCAAACTCATTCAATTCTCAACACGAATGTTTCATTGGAATTGCGTGAATTCAAGCCAAAGAGTAGTATAAAAATTTCCAACCTTGTGAATCCCAATAATGGGAGCCTCCAAGGTAGAAGAAAGTAACCAGTCACTGGTTTTTACAATACACAATTACATTTCATTTTTAAACTTTCATTTAAAATTTAATATATTATTTTTTTTTCACAAAAATCTAAAATTTTTAAACTTACAAATTTAATATATTATATTTTTTTTTAACAAACATTTAACATTTATTCAATCTTTAATTCAACAATATAAGCTATTTTCTTTATCTCGAAAGTTTATGGCCAATCTTAACAATTTGATACGACCACCCATTTTAAACCAAGACATTTTAGCTAACAAACGACAACAACAAAATCAAGTACAAATACTAGTACAAAGTCAAGCAGAACACCAGCAGAACAGAAATATGGCATCTCTAAATCAAATTACTGAGCTAGTGGGACGGTTAATATCAAAACAAGTCCCACTAATAGTGCAAGCTATAAATAATCCAGACCAAGATTTTAGCAAAATTACCGGTAGTGCTGACACGGCATTAGATGCATATAGCGTTCCATTAAATGGGAGAGCAATGGTTAAGTGTCTAACGATGCATTACATTGATTGTTTATTTTAACAGGTTAACAGGTTAACAGGTTTTACAATTGAGCAAATTCTAAGGAATAAAACTTGTTTCAAAAGAAAAATTTCCGCTAGAAAATTCTAAAGAATTGTGCAGAGTTTACAAGAATACAAGCGCCAAAAAAATTCACAGAAACTTTCGAAATATACAACCGTCTTTAAGTGAGAAGTGATAAATAGTTTTCATTTCGTGGTGAAATAATTAAAATGGAAAAGTAAAAAGAAATATATAACCCTTTGATGGAGAGATTCAATCTGGAAGTTTCGTGTTAGGGCACTTCTAGAAGAGAATGATTTGTTAAAAATCATTGATCAGGAGCCAGTTGAAATAACAGAAGAGTTTAAAAAACAGCAAAAGAAATGCAAAAAGTGTTTGCCAATGGTGAAAATACTGCTAGGCAGATTCTTGAAAATTTGGATGCAATATATGAGCGTAAAAGCTTGGCATCACAGCTTTCTTTGAGAAAGCAGTTATTGGCATTAAAACTAAAAGGGGACACTTAATTGGTAGATCACTTTAGCTTCTTTGATGATTTCATAACACAGCTAGTAGCCACAGGAGCTCAGCTGGATGAGATGGATAAAATGTCGCATTTGCTTTTAACTCTCCCAAATATTTATGATGGGGTCATTACGGCCATTGAGACTTTGTCTGAAAATAATTTAACACTTGTGCATTCGTAAAAACACGACTTGTTAATCAAGAAATTAAAATTAAGGACATGAGCAAAGACACAAGTCATAAAGTTTTGCAGACTTTAGAAAATTAAGCTTACAAAAGAAAAATAAAAATAAATTTGTTTTTAAATACTAAGAAACCCTTTAATAATCAGTTCAAATTGAAACAGAAATGTTTTCACTGTGGTAAATGCGACCATGTAAAAAGGGACTGTTTTCTGTTTAAAAGGCAGACTGGAAATAAAACCAATGAGATTCCTGGAAAAGCAAACATGCTCAAATAGCAACAACATCACTGCAAGATCGAGGGTTTGCTTTTATGCTGAGTTCAAAGAAAAATTAATTGAAAGAAAACTAGGTAGTCTTTATCTTAAATTCAGGTGCTTGAGATCAGCTTAAAAAAGACATCGCTTTATACGCTGAGTATGTGAAATTGGAAACTCCTGTGAAAATTGAAATCGACAAATGCGGAGAAAGTATCCACGCTACATCCAAGAGAGTGGTTCAAGTAAATAGCTGTGGAAATAAAATCACGCTGAAAAATGTTTTATTCTCGAAGGACATTCCTCGCAACTTACTATCCGTCAAAAAGATGCAAGACTCTGGAATGATGATTGAATTTAATCCGGAAGAGATAAAAGTATCCAAAAATGGTCAAATGGTATTTGATAATATCTGTGAGTATAATGTTCCAATTATTAAATTTAAATTGAATCCATGAGTATAATGTTCCAATTATTAAATTTAAATTGAATCCAAGAGTATTTGCTTCGAGAAATCTTAATAGTGCAGAGTATAACTTATGGCATGCAAGGATTGGGCACATATGTAATACATAATACATATTATGTATTGGTAAATTTTTAGAAATTAAACGCAAACCGCTAAAAATGTCGAACTTAAGAATGACTTATGTGAGTCTTGTATTAATGGCAAGCAATCCAGACTTAAATTTAAATTTGAAAATAAAGACTATATTGAAAGGCCACTTTTTGTAATTCATTTTTATAATTCATTCACATCTTCTACAATAGATAATAAAACTGATTATGTGGTTTTTATTGACCAATTTGCACATTACTGTATGACATACCAGTTTGACGAATTCTTTATCTTTAAGGACTTCATTGCTAATGGCAGGGAGTTTTGTACAGAAAAAGGCATCAGCTTTCATTTAACGGTTCCTCACACTCCACAGTTAAATGGTGTTTCAGAGCGCATGATAAGAACCATAACTGAAAAGTTGTTGGGGTGAAGCTGTTTTAAAAGCAACATATCTGATAAACAGATGCCCAAGTAGGGAAATATAAAGAAAAATCGATAAAGTGTATACATGTCGGTTATGAGCCAAATGGGTTCAAATTTTGGAATGTGGAAAAGTGGAAGTTTATGATAGCTAGAGATGTTGACGGGGAAAGTGATTCTAATTCTGAAAGAGTATATGGAAAAGTAAATAAAGATAGTAAAGAGTCTGATTTTCCATTGGTTGAGATGGAAAATGGTTAATTATCAATTGTTGATGTATCTGATAGTTTCAAATCAGATGGTTTAAAATAAGATGTTCAGAGTAATGAAAATTCCACAAATCTAGAGAATGACGATCCAATTTTGAAAATTGGTGATAGAATTCAAGAGATGCCTAATGTATCTTATAGGTTTTTAGAAAAATGTTTAATGAATGCCCAAATCTATTAGGATTTCAAGTGGGTATTTACAATAAAACAAGATATTTTAAGAGAATATTTGACTGATTACAATGAAACATTTGCACCAGTTGCACGAATTTATAGTTTTCGATTTCTTCTAGCATTTTCAAATTAACATAAATAAATATATAATAAATTTACATGACAGTTCCACAAGGTTTGACACATGATAAGAACACAGTTTGCAAGCTTTATAAAGCTATTTATGGTCTTAAACAGGCTGCTAGGTGTTTTGGTTTTGAGGTTTTGAGATTCTTATTGTCATATGTAGATGATGTAATAATTGCTACAAATACATCTAGTACAATGTCAGAGTTTAAGTCCAAATTAAAGAAACAAATCTAAAATGACGGATTTATTTAAAACGCCATATTTTATTGGTATAAAAACCGATAAATACACCCCTACCAAGCAAACTGAAATATGAGGCTTTGCAGTCAGAAGAAACATGTCAAAATTTCATTGGACATTGTTATGTACTCGGCCGGATTTAAGTACTTCAATTAGTACTTACTAAAAACTAACCTTTAAAATGACTATCAATTATGATCGCATTCTTGTTTTTTATGTACATTAAGATTGGGCAGGCTGCGAGATTGATAGGAGAAGTACTACAGGGTACTTGTTTAAAATGTTTGAAACAAGTGTGATTTCGTGGTGTACAATGAAACAAAAATCAGTCGCTGCTTCATCTACCGAAGCAGAATATATAGCCTTATTTATGGGCGTAAGAGGAGCATTATGGCTTAAGTAATTAATGAATAAAATGAAGATAGACTTGGATTTACCAATATATATTTATGAAGATAATCAGGGTTGTATTAGAATGTCCAATAATCCAACATGTCATAAGACAGCAAATCACATAGATATTAAATATCATTTTTCCCGAAATTGAAAAGAAATAATTTCTGTAAAGTAAATTTCCACAGATTCACAACTGGCAGATGCATTGACGAAACCTCTACCAGCGGCAAGGTGGCGTGTTAAAAATATCGATACATTATCAAATCATTCAAAAGTCACAATGATTGAGTAAGAACTGACTCTGAAAAAGAACCAGCTCTGCTTCACCTCTTCACTTCCTGTTTCCTGTTTGTATAGACCGGCGAGTGCGTGCAGAACGAAAATATTAAAGCAACAGAATATTAAAGAAATATTATTTGAAATTTAAATTAAATTGAGTGTTTTAATTATTGAATGGTGGCTTCTATTACTGCTATATTGATTGAATAATTTTAATAATAGTTAATTGTACAAAACAAACTTCTTTCTTACAGCTTTCATTTTTTGTATAATCATGCCAAATTGAACAAAAAATTTTAATTGTAAAGTTGCTTGGCTAAAGGATTTGAACAACTTCAAAGTTTCACAACTTAACCAAAAATGAACTGGTTTTAATAATAAAAGTCATTTTAATCACTCTTATTCATTCTGCATTCTGAATTTAAACTTAAAATTTATTTGCAAAAAATATGAGATTTCAGTATAGATCTAGATTTCTATTTTTTTTGCAAAGGGTCCCTCCTTTGCTATTTAAAAAATTTATCTCTTTAAATATCGAAGTTTTTATCGACTCCTTATATTGTTGTTAGTACAAAACAACACTTTAAACTTGTTTTTGACAGCTTTCATTCTTTTGTTAAAAACCATGCCATGACAAAAAAAATGACTTGTAAGGAGGCTTGTTTAAAGGATTGATCAACTTCATACTTTTATAACTTCACCAAAAATGATCTGAGTTTAAGAGAATCTTTATTCATCCTGCATTCTGAATTCAAACTTAAAATCCAAAAAAAAAAAATTTTTAAATCTCACTATAAATTTTATGCAAAGCCCCGCTTTGCAATTTTCAAAATGAATTTTTTCAAATCTCAAAATTTCAATTTAAATTGACTCCTTATATCGTTGTTAGTACAAAACATCACTTTAAACTTGTTTATGAGAGTTATTTTTTTTTTTTTTGGAAAAAAATCATGCCAAATTGGGAAAAAAATTTTACTTATATAGATGCTTGGACAAAGGATTGATCATCTCCATACTCTCATAAATTCACCAAAAGTGAACTGATTTTAAAAAGGTATGTCATTTTGATCATGGTGGGGCATCTTTATTCAAACTTAGAATTAATTTGAAAAATATGAAATTTTACTATAGATCTAGATGTTGATTTTTATGCAAAGGGACCCCGCATTGTTTTTTCAAAAATTGATCTCTTCAATTTCAAAGTATAAATTTTAATCGGCTCCTTAAATTTAATTTTTTTAATTTTAGTATTACTTATTTATTGTCTGGCTATAGCAGCACTATAATTTTTTTTTATAAATACTCCTGATACATATCTTGAATATTAATTTACTTCATTTTATTTGATTCATTTATAATAATCTGATTTGGTTTTACTGGGCTTCCCAATTTCTATGCAGCAAATGCTGGATCATTATAATAATAAATATAAATATGGTATTTAAAAGATATTGATTGATAAATGTAAATTTTGAGGAGACGTGTTAAAAATATCAATACATTATCAAATCATTCAAATAAATGGAGTGTTTTAATAATTGAATGGTGGCTTCTATAACTGTTGTATTGATTATTTATTTCAAAATTCAGTGTCTTCAAATGTCCCTTAAATTTTGGATAAAGTTTAGATTGATGGCGTTCTTCATTCACCTACGTTATGTTTTATAATATTTATAATTTTATATATATAAAATTATGTTTTATATTATGTTTTAAAATAATATTTCGATTTTCATCGAATCTTATCTTATCATATCGTGCATTGTCTTCCATATTTTCTTTAGCCTGTTTTCTTAACTTTTCTCTTGCACTGGTGGCGGTTGACGCCAATCTCTCCTCGAAACCAATACCAATCCCATTTGATTCCGATATCGAGTTCATTTGTGTGAAAGTATCTTTCATTAAATTTTCTATCTTGTTTACTTGTTCATACATCCCACCAGCTTCTGATGAGACAGTTTACGATACTCATCTTAACGCTATCAAACATATATCTTCTTTAGTCTCTGACACTGACTTACTGTTTGTCATAGGTGTTTTTAATCTGTCCGATGTTAAACGGTTTGCCTCCTATGACTCGAATTTACTTATACCTGATAATTCCAATAGTTTTATTGAGCTTTTTTAGAGCTTTCTCTGGTTTAAATCAATCCTGTTTGCAATTCTATTAACAGGACTCTTGAACTGTGCGTGAGCAATGATTCGAGGGATAAAATTTTGTTATTTCAGTTGGTTTCTTTAGAACATGATCGAGTTAGAATTCGGAAAGAGTTGTTTATCGTTAGGTTTTTATCATTAAGATTTCAAGTGGTTGAGGACCATTGTTTGTCATTGTTTTAGAGTCAGCCGTTTGCTCTTCGTGGGAATAGTATAAAATATGATACTAAGCATTTGCGTGAATGGTTAAAGTCAATCGAAGGGCTCTCGTTCTTTGATTACAATTCGTACTTAAAATTTAATGTATTTGGTAATTAAGTTTAATGTGTGAATATGAGCCTTACAATAGTGTTCTTTGTTATATTCTTATTTACAATTATATTATATGTGGTTGGGAAGTTTATAGTGTGGGTGTTACTTTATATATATTATATTCATTATAGATTCAAACTTCATATAAAAATTCATTTTGCTCATTCAGATTATTGTCATCATTCAAGATTCGGTTAGACCCAGTTGGACTCGCTGTGCAGTGAATCTGGCAGTTGGTAGTGGCTTTATCAAAATATCAGCCATTTGTAAATCTGTGAAAAGATACTTAACACAAATTTGTTTGTTGTTTGTCAAATTATATTTTATATCTATGTGCTTAGATCCCTTGCGGCAAGTATGATTGGCTATACTTTTACAACCTTGGTTATCCTCGAAATTAAATATTGGACCATTTAATTTTAATTTCATTTCATTTGTTAATGATTTGAGCCATAATGCTTCACTTACAGCTTCGAATAAGACCATTTATTCAGCTTCAGTTTCAGCAGAAACAGATTTTTGTTTTATTTTACTCCAGCAAATTGAACAATTTTCAACCATTGTAAATATATACCCGTAGTACTTCTTCTGTCAGTCTTCTTTCCGAGTCTAATTCCTTTTAATTGATAGCTTCAAATTGACAGTTCTTTTTAAGACATTGCCATTATTCTCAATTATTTTAGTTAGTATATCGACTTAAGATACTTATTGATTTACTTAAATCCGATCATGTTCATAACATTACTTATATTAAACAACCAATCAAATTCCTACATGGTGCTTCATATGACTCTTCTACTTGCAAAGCGTCATAATTTAATTTGTTTGGAAGAGGAGTCCCAACTGGATTAAAATCTTCCTTATTGAATTTCTTTAAATCATTTTTAATATATGCAGGTTAACTGCACTGCAAAAGCGAACACAAAAACAAAAACTACGCACATGCAAAAGCGAACACAAAAACAAAAACTACGCACATGCAAAAGCGAACACAAAAACAAATGCCATAGCTCTCCTTGCAGTCGAGTCTAACTGTTGTTCTCTGGCTCTCTTTCAGTTGCTCACGCTAAAATTGTGTATGTATGCGTACACACGCATTGAACGTTTTCAATGCTTGCTAGGACTTGTGGTTTGGCCATGGCTGTGATATATCAGTCAGTCAGTGAGTCAGTCAGTGAGGACAAAGCATTTTATATATAAAGATTACAAAAAAGAAAATTTATTGATAATAAGTAAAACTATTTTTATAAAAAAAATTAATTTAAAATATAAAATATTTTATTATATTTCGGGGTGTATAGAAAAAATTAAAAAAGATAAACCAATTGGTCCAACAATTTTTGCAAGGATTGGGAAAACCCAGAAAAACCCAATCAGACCAAAGTAGAATTTGCGAAATATTAAATAGTTAGGTTTGTAAGATATAATAATAAAGAGGCCTTGATAGTTTGGAAGATTGTTACACAGATTGTTATAGTCAGCACACATAAAACGAAAAGGTTCATGCAAAGCCCAATTAAGTGTGCAATACTGAAGATATAAGGGGTTAAAGTTAAGAGTATATAAATTAACAATAAACTAATTGAGTCAACTTGACCCCGTAGTAATTTATGAACGATGATTACTCCAAGCATAATTCTACGTTTAGTGCGAGAGGTGAGATTAATTAATCGGAGTCTACTAGAGTTACAAGGAAAAGGGATTTCACAGTTACAGCTCAAGCCGCCAAGAGCAAATATTAAAAATTGTTTTTGAACTGATTCTATTCTGGCACAATGTGATTCGTGCAGAGAACTGCAACGAATCAGAAATTTTCGATCTGAATTTATCGATGATTTAGATTGTTATGATTTGTTTTCATTTGTGTGAGCGAACTGAACGAATCGTTCAAATGATCGTTTACCGTGAACGCTTATTTTGAATCAACTCACCACGCAATCATGCTGAGTCTTTCGTGAGCGTTTTTTGAATCAACTCACAAATCATGATTTGAAATTTCGTGGTGGGTTTGATTTGAGTTGATTCAATTTGTTTCATCTGATCATAAATCATTTCAGCGACATGTTTGAAATATGAGCGACACTCAGCGTGCAAGCTGCAGTGTTTTCGCTTCACTGAAATATATTTATGTATGTAAATACGTGTTTGTATATAAATGAAATAGGATTTTTGGCAGAACACTTTTAAATATGTACGAGTATGTATAAATAATTATTCGCTGCGTATAAATATGAGGTCAATAAGTGTAGAGGCAATTATATGTGCATATATATACGCAAATGCAATATAATACAATACAATGAAACTATTGTAATTTTATACAGGCAAAGAATAAGAACCAGACTCAACTCACATAGACCATAAAACTTTACTCAGTTGATGGCTTCTTGGGCTATTTGTAGTTCGGAATTACCTCATACTATGCGTATTTTAAGTATCAGGTAGTAAAGGTCACAATATTTTTTGCCTGCAGGGTTATCGGGCTTTCCAAGTATTTTGGAAATTTGCGCAATAACTGTAACAAGGCAACAGGTACTGTATTTATGTTGGTGTGGTGAAAAAACAACCAAAGCAAGTACCCGAATTTGTTTGTCTTAGCAATGCAGATTCACTTTATGCCAGCTAGCAGTGCAGCGGCCGAGAGATCGTTTGCTTGGCCGGGAATATTATTGTATAACAGAGAAACGGAATAGACTTGGGCCAGGAGTCGTTGACAGCTTGCTGTTTCTAAACTCTTTCTACAGAAATTTCAGAATAGTGATAATGTGCATTTTGTTTTAATAAGTTAATATTTACAATAAGTCGAATAAAACTAAGTTACTTTTTTAAATAAAATAGGGGTCGAAAATTGTTAAGTCCCCATAACTTCATTTTCAATCGAAGATTAAATACATATATAACTTATCACTATACATTTTCAACACGTTTGTGCCTGTTTTGTCTTTAACTTTAACTTATGGTTCAAATATATAACTGCGATTAAACAATTATTTTATTTTTATATGTGAGATAATTTATATTGCAATTTAAACAGAATAAAATAAATTCTTTATTAATACATAATTGTCTTCGTATTCAAAAGCATAATAATAAATACGTAATACGTGTGTATGTATGTACACGCGCACATTTACTTAGTAAAAGAAACAGATTCATAGTATAAATTTCATACAAAAATACTTTGTCGGTTTGAATCATTTTCAAATCATTGAATCATGATCGTGATTGATTTGAAAAACAACTCTCACATTCAACTCACATTCAACTCACAATCGCAACATTTGATGCTGAGTTGAGTTGAATTTCTCGCTAACAGAATAGTCGATAGAGTAGCCTATCGTTCACAAAGAAAGATGCGATTTGAACGAATTCGATCGAAAGACTCCGATGAGTTGATTCGATTATACTGTTCGCGAACGAGTTGAATCATGAACGTTCTGATTCATTGCAGTTCTCTGGATTCGTGTTGAGGGGACCAAATGCATGACCCATACTCAAGAATCGGACGAACAAGAGATGTATATAAGAGTCTAGTAATATAAGGATCATCAAAATCCTTGGATCAACGCTTAATAAACCCAAGAACTCCCATTGCTTTATTGACCGAAACATCAATATGTTTATTAAACTTCAGCTTATGATCCAGGATTATACCTAAATCATTTACTGAGCTTTCGGTATCATTAACGCATTCCAAGATAATGCCATTAAGTGAATAATGACAGATATGGTGAAAAGATCTATAGAAACTCATTACTTTACATTTAGCACTGTTAAGATTAGGTAAATTGGTTTTACCCCAAAAAAACATGGCTTTAAATCCACTTGCAATAACCTTTCATAGAGAGGGTCACTATACCTTAAACAAAATTTGACATGAGTGCATGAGAGTGAGATAGAACCGATGGAAGATCGTTATTAAATAACATATTAAGAAGTAGCCCAAGATGACAGCCTTGCGGTACTTCAGACGTAACTTTGATGGACTTTGAGAATGAAGATTTGAAACTAACTCTTTGCGTTCTGTTGCTCAAATTAGTAGATATCCAAAGAAGATTATTATGAAAGCCGAGAAGGTCAAGCTTATGAATTAGTACTGAGTGTTTTACAGAATCAAAAGCTTTACTGAAATCGGTATAAACAACGTCAGTTTGCATATTTTTCATGAACCCATTAATGACAAGGGAAATAAACTCAAGAAGATTAGTGGTTGTCGATCTACATCTCATAAACCCATGCTGACTAGGAGAGATAACCGAACCTCTCAAATGTCGAAGATGAGAAGTCATTATTTTCTCAAGAAACTTGGGAATTGCAGAGAGCTTAGCAATACCCCTATAGTTCTGAACATCGCACTTAATACCCTTTTTGTGAAGAGGGATAATATAGGAGTCCTTACATAGGAATTCAATCCAAAGAGTAGTATAAAAATTTCCAACCTTGTGAATCCCAACAATGGGAGCCTCCAAGGTAGAAGAAAGTACCCAGTCACTGGTTATTACAATACACAATTACATTTCATTTTTAAACTTTCATTTAAAATTTAATATATTATATATTTTTTCACAAACATTTAACATTTATTCAATCTTTACTTCAACAATATAAACTATTTTCTTTATCTCGAAAGTTTATGGCCAATCTTAACAATTTGATACGACCACCCATTTTAAACCAAGACATTTTAGCTAACAAACGACAACAACAAAATCAAGTACAAATACTAGTACAAAGACAAGCAGAACACTAGCAGAACAGAAATATGGCATCTCTAAATCAAATTACTGAGCTAGTGGGACGGTTAATATCAAAACAAGTCCTACTAATAGTGCAAGCTATAAATAATCCAGACCAAGATTTTAGCAAAATTACCGGTAATGCTGACACGCGATAAGTGATCTTCCTTCAGCATTGAACATATGCCCAAAAAATGGAAAATCAAAAATATCGCACCATGCATGCGGCCACCTTGGGACAGGCCAATGGCAAGACACAACCAAAACATACAATTCGTGGGCTCAGGTTTTCGACAGCCACCACAAGTTTCCCTTAGAAATCCTCTTGTCCAGTATCATCCAGGCCCACAGCCTCGGAACTATAAAAACTTTTGACAGCAAAATCAATTACTATGCCTAGACAGTACGGCACAAACCCACACCGACAGCTACAGTACGCACCACCCAGGCTGAAACCTTTACCAAAACCAGAATTTATGGACGTAGACCCTTAGATCAAAAGTGGTAAACTATATACTTAATAAATAGGCCACGATTTGACTAGGGAAGAGACCTCAAAGCCCAATGCCTGACGGGCATAAAAGACAATAGATATTCAACATTCAGACTAATGATAGCGAACAGAATGATAGGAATGATGGCACAATTCGAACAAGCACTTGCAGATCAAGAAGAAGACCCTGCATGAAACGTTAAACGAATACGTCGACGGATATGACTACGACAAAACTTATTACAACATTTGTACATTGAACATTTGTAGCCTCCATACTTAAGCTGGGAAATAGAAAAATCTTAAAAATATTAATAGATACAGAATCGAAAAGGAATTACATACAAGCCAAATTTATCACAAACCGATTACTAACGAAAAACCCTTCAACGCTGTGTCCGTAGGAGGCAGTGTTCGCCTAATTTATCATAAAATAGGCCATCTCTTCTTCTTTTTTGTTGCCGATTTCAAAGTCATTTGATGCCATTCTGGACAATGACTGCTTTGAAGAGCAGAATGTTGACGAAATTCAACCTTTCTGCTTAATCAATTCGGTTAAATTTTGTGTATTCTATTATTTTGGACCTGCTGTTTTACAGTAGCTGCATGCACTATCCACCGTTTTCTTCAATTTTTTGCCGCCATGCCGCCTGGATTGTTTGTAACTGCTTTTTCAGGAATTGTATGATCTTCTAACGTCTGAATTTCTTTTGTGCTGTTAGAGGCATGTTCGTACAACTGCAGACCTTGTCGATCAAATTTTTTAGCAGTGAATGTCTCCGCATTCTTAACATGGTCTGAACACTCTTGTCGTATTCCCAATTCATGACAGGCAGGTCCAAAATATTGTTCTCTAGCATTTTCGTATCTTTGCGTTAGAATACTTAAGGCAGCCTCGAGTTTTCGTTGCTCATGTGTAAGTGCATAATTACTTTGGCTGCTTCTCCATATACAAGATCTTTTAGAATTATTAACTTCGATTTTGTATCTAACTCAGTATTGATGTCCACAAATTGACTGAACATATCTGAGAAGTTTGGCCGTAATATCGCCATAGCACTATGGTATTTCAACAGGTTTTAATTTCATTTTATGTTCACATGTCTTCTTCTGGGTGAGTCATCTTACTTGAAGTTTTTTGGACTTAATGAGATCTTCATATTTGCCTCGTATTGCTGTCGAAAACTTCATTAACGTAGACCCAAGCCTTAGACAAAACTTATTACAATGACAACTCTTTAATGAATTTTTTAGAATGGAACATTTCTTGCTTCCATGCTTTGAATGGAATAGAAAAATCTTAAAAATATTAATAGATACAGAATCGAATAGGAATTACATACAAGCCAAATTTATCACAAAACCGATTGCTAACGACAAACCCTTTAAAACACTCGAAGCATTCAAAGAACTGAAAATTAACCTAATATCTAAGGATGTTATACTCCACTACCCAAACTTCAGAAAAGAATTTCACTTAACAACCGATGCTTCCTATTTCGCACTAGTTGCAGTGTTATCGCAAGTT
>JAEIFG010001623.1:0-81233 GCA_018901795.1 Drosophila sp. st01m
CAGTGGTGACTTGAAATATTTTTTTGAAATCAGGGCGAATTAAAATTGGGTCGTTCAGTATGAGTGTTTTCAATTTTTTTAAATGATTTATTGTATTCTTCGTTTGTTGTGTCTACTTTATATTTTACTAGTGGGCCCTCTTTTGCGTCCTTGCTTTGCTCGGACGCAGATCCCCACTTAAAGTATCAGAAATATTATTATTTAAATTATTTCGTCATTTGCAGACCACCAAAGAGGTGGCACCATCTATTGTTAGTGGCGCCATCTAACAATAAGCCCGTAATGCTTTACGGATTGACAAATAGTACATCGATTTTGCGAATATGCATTATTAATTCTATTTATTAAATATTTTTTATTTTCAAAAATAAAATGCAGGTGAAAATATAAATATATATATACAAAACCTAAGGGGCAGCAACGAATAAGTAAAGCATTGTCGTCAATTCTCACAGCAGCCCATTCATATGTACAAACTTATGTATGACAAAGAACGCAATATAAGTCACTCCTTCGTTCACAGGAACAAAACAACATCTTGCTCGCACTACGCACATGCAAAAGCGAACACAAAAACAAAAACTACGCACATGCAAAAGCGAACACAAAAACAAATGCCATTGCTCTCTTTGCAGTCGAGTCTAACTGTTGTTCTCTGGCTCTCTTTCAGTTGCTCACGCTAAAATTGTGTATGTATGCGTACACACGCATTAAACGTTTTCAATGCTTTCTTAGCGAGCGTGCATTTAATGCAATTTAATTAAATGTTTTTTACTTTTTAAAATAGGTTGCAGGTGGAATTAAAAAATAAAAATACCCATACGAATCTGGAAAAATTATTCTGATTTTTTAAAAAAAACTTCAAGTCTCTAGGACTTGTGGTTTGGCCATGGCTGTTATATATCAGTCAGTCAGTCAGTGAGTATGTCAGTGAGTCAGTCAGTGAGCCAGTCAGTGAGCCAGTCAGTGAGGACAAAGCACTTTATATATATAGATAAACTGCTGTATTATTTCGGTCATCTTCAAAAGCTAACTTATTTATAATTACAGTTGACTCATCTTCTAATTGTTCACAGAATAGACGTATGTTACCTTTCAGGGGTGTGCAATACAATCTTCTTAGTAACTCCTCCAGGGGCGTGTGTGTCTTGAATTCCGTGACTAGAGCGTTTTTTAAAATTGTTCATTCGTTGTGCATTCCAAATTGGAAAACTATTCCGCATATCCGACAATTAAAAGTTCGATAGCTCCAAATATGATTGCCTTCTGTCGAATGTCGTTCGAAGGGTATAAGTTTAACAGCTTTTCGATGCGTCTGATAAACGAGCTGAAAATGCATGGGTCTCCAGAGAATTACGGTACATGGCGTATTTGCCGAAGTAATTGAGACAAACTTTCCGTTGCTAACGCCATTTTAGTTTTATTTATAAAACGTTGTTTAAATAATGATTTTTAGTTTTTTAAGTGGTTGTTTAGTTTCTGTTCTTGTTCACAAACTGCTACGGTATGTCGAGACTTATGCCTTAAGTGAACTGCACTGTCTTAAACTTTTTGATTGTCTTATAAATTATAGCGGTCGCTCTTTTTGATTTAGTGGTCTACTGTTTTTGTTCACAAACTGCTACGGTATGTCGAGACTTATGTCCTATGTGAACTGCACTGTGCACCTTAGTTTTTTATTAACTGTATTACACCTTAGTGGCGATCTCACTTCACGAAGCGGGTCACAAAATTAGGTCTTTGAAGTAACTCAGATCAAACAGGTACTAAACGAACCGAATCACTTTGTTGCGGCCACAATGCGGGTACAATCAGAAAAGGTTACTTGGTCGTACAAGTTTCCTATTCTCACTAGATTGTCAAACGATAACGAGTTCTACTAGGGCTTTATCATAGATTTAATAAAAAAAATATTGATTTATTTTCTATTTTATTATCCTTATTTCATATTGTATTCATTAGAAGTCAGTTATGAACTAATTGACAAATGTATTCTTTCGGCCCAGGAAACCTTTAACAGAGGATTAACATAAATCTTTTAAGTTCTGCTTAGCTTTACATTTTTGTTTATCGGATCATTAAGCTTGTTACCGTTAAGAGGTTGGTGTCTTGGGAGAATGTAATCTATGAAGCTTTTGAAGAGTGAAGCTTTCAAAAGATCGGCTTTAGCTTTTTATATGAAGAATGAATATGTTACTATATATATTTACTAGCGAGCCCGGCGAACGTTGTCTCGCCTCTATTTATTGACTTTATATAAATTACAATGATAACCAAACGCGGTAAATGTCTGTTTACTCAAATTTTTTTGTAGAAAAAACTCATGTATTTAAATTTTATATTTGTAAAGGAAATCAGTAAAGAGCGATATGATATACAATGATTTTTGGTGAATAGGCAACGTACAGTTGACCGTGCGAAAAACATGGAAATTTAAGATTAATCCCGCAGACTTCTAACGATTGTCCTTGTTATTTATTAATTGGCATCGCAAAGTCAATCCAACGGGGAATTGAATCCTCTTGAATTGGAATGGTAGATCAGTTGGAAAGCGGAATTCAAGGGATAAGAACTTATTTTTGAATCAAATTGGTCATCAGTTTTTTGAAGGATAACCGTGTGCCATGTGATTCAAATTCCGCAACATGATTTTGATGGATCCAACCTTTAACTGTTAGTTATGCGGTGGAGTTTCTGGCACATTAAGTGATAGCCATCCTCTCCACGACAGAACATCAACGGATATTGAAGTAAAACATATTATCTGTGAGCTTCGTGCACGCATTTTAATTTTCCGCTATCCATACGCTTGAGAACAATATCACTTCTTCAACAATCACTTCTGCGACTTATTTTATAGTCGGAGCATTGAATTGTCTGGCATGACCTCCAGCTGGTCTTTTGTCTGCTCTAATAATGATTTTGTTATCAGAAGGCATTATATCCAACGCTGTTGTGAACAATCTGTTCACATCATTTTGATTGTGCAGAAGATGTTTAATCATTTTACGTTTTGTCAAAGGAAAATTTGCACAACGCTGACCGAGTTCTATTGCAAAATCACCAACGAAATAGATCTGAAGGAACTTATGATCTTCGTTCGGTGGTGGTAACAAAGAGCCCCGCTCGACGGTGGATTTGCCCTTGAATCTGAATGTTTAGAAAAAATAAGAATAAGAAGAATTGAGAATGATAAGCCATTACCTTATAGGTAGGATTGTAGCCTGGTTGATCAACTCCAGCTCCAAATGACGTTATATTTTTGAATATTCACCAGAAAATGTTTAGATTCGTTTGAATTTCCATAGAGAAACGAATACAATGGTTCTGGCGGAAGAGTCAAAACTATGATTCCAATGGAAACTTTAGTGCATTGCAATGCTGACATAGGGCAGACAATGAACTTATAAGAACGCAGCGAAAAATTGCTAAATCATATTCAAATGCAGCGCTATTCAAGTTAATATTTACGACTAATCTTCTAGGTCGAGCTTGGGCACGCCTCCTTTCATTAGCTGCTGTACATGCCAATTGTGTTTGGCTATTTCGAAGATTCTGTACTGTGCGTGCATGACACGTACGCCGTCCAATATTTGGTCGTCTAGACATTTTTAAATACAAAGAAAAATGGGTGGCGAATATGCGTGCAATTAAAGTGAACTGTAATTATTGAGCATCCGTTCAATTCAAATTCAATTTTCACACACATGAAAATATTCCATTGATCTTGCAACATTAACAAAATTCATGCCGTCGCCTACTGAAAACAGTTGTTTTGTTATTTAGTTGTATACGTTGAGTGAAAGCTCATTTTTCTTTTTTCTTTTCATACATTCTGACAATCTCCTGGCAATTATGAACAACTTAAAAAAAATCAGCCAGATCGGCATAGTGGTGCGCATAAAAATCAGTCAGACTTTTTTGGCTCCATTTTTATATATATAGATGAGAAAATTTTTTTGGGATTCATATGGGTATTTCCATTTCTTATTTCCAAATGCAGGCTATTTTAAACAATAAAAAACATTAATTTTAATTGGATTCAATGCAAGCTCGATAAGCAATCATTGAAAACGATCAATGCGTACATACACAATTTTGAATGAGTTGGCAGCATGCACATTAGTGCGATAAATGAAAATATGCATTTTATCGCTTTGGCGGTGTGGAAATATCGAAATAATTTTAATAACACGGGAAAGCTGTCGAAAGGGAGCCTTCTCCTGGCCTAAACTAACTCCCTGCCAATTTTCAGCTAAATCGGTTCAGCCGTTCTTGAGTAATAAGTGGTGTACTAACACGACTTTCTTCTATATATATTGATATACATACTAGAGGACCCGCTTATGTGTCCTCGCTTTGCTCGGACGCAGACCCACACCTAAACTTTTAGAAATATCTTAATTAAAAAATGTTAAAAGGTTAATAAATATATGATATACAAAATAACACTGCTTCAAACAAAAATAAAACAAAACAAAAGAATAGAAAGTGCAATAAAATACAAATTATTTAAACAGTAAATACTGCAAAAATTTGAGAACTCACTTAATAAATCACAGTGAGCGCGGTTATTTCTTTAACCGCAAAAGCAAAAGAGCATATACAAATATAAAAAATGTCACTCAAGCCAGTTGGCAACGCTTCAATGCTCTTTCTCACTCTAATCGATGGAACGATCAAAGTTGTATTCGTTCATTGTATAAATTTTAAATTGAAAAAACAATAATATAGCTTACACTATATTTTACAAAAATGTTGTATCTTATTGCATTTTTGCATTTATCGCCATTCTTCAACATAGTGGCGCATATTCAAACATAAACAATGCCACTCAAGCCAGGTGGCAATGCACTTTCTCACAGTAATCGATGGAACGATCAAAAGTTGTATTCGTTCATTGTATTAATTTTAAATTGGAAAATAATATAGCTAAGATTACATTTTACAAAAATATTTTGTTTTATATTGCATTTTGGCATTTATCGTCATTCTTCTACATGGTACAGCTGACAATAAACCCATAATTCGGCATGGATCGGTAAATAGTACATAGAATTTGCTGACATGCATTTTTAATTAAATTTAAATTAGTATTATTTTTATTTTCAAAAATTAACTCCTGATGAAAATTTAAAAAAAAAATATTTATTTTGAGCTTGTACTGATGCACTGATGTGCGCGTTGCCAACTCATTCAATATGTATGACAAAGAACTTAATATAAATTACTGCTTCGTTCACAGGAACAAAACAACAACAACATTTGCGACTTTGCTCGCACGGGAGCGAACACAAAAACAAAGTCTAACTGTTGTTCTCTGGCTCTCTTTCAGTTGCTCACGCTAAAATTGTGTATGTATGCGTACACACGCATTGAACGTTTTCAACGCTTGCTTAGCGAGCTTGCATTTAATGCAATTAAAATAATGTTTTTTATTTTTTTAAATTGCTTGCAGGTGTAATTAAAAAATTTAAAATACCCATTTGAATCTATAAAAAATTATTCCAAATAAAAAAAAAATGTCAAGTCTCTGGGACTTGTGGTTTGACCATGGCTGTGATATACCAGTCAGTCAGTCAGTCAGTGAGGACAAAGTATTTTATATATATATATAGATATCATGCACTAAAATGTCTTAACTTAATTTATGCCGACGAAGATTCTTAAAAATATATATATATTTATATATATATATTTATATATAAATATATATATATATAATAATATATATATATTCTTCGCACATATTATTATCAAACACGTTTCTTTTTCTTTGAGCCGCCAAAACTCCTAACGCATTCGTCTACGTTCCAGTTTTCAACCAGACTCTTGAACGTGCCAAAAGCTCGACTTTTGCTGTTTCCCGCTTCCCTTTTTCGCTGACATCTCCTATCGCCAACGCATGCTCTCTCTAGCGAGTCAACGGACGATCGCCCTTGGCTTTGACCTATATTCTATTCGTCGGTGCAGCCTTCTAAGCCAGCGATTCACGCATACATGCTACTCTCTCTCTCTCTCTTTTCGTCTCTTATACGCCTATCAGTGGGAAGTCTTCCTAGGTTCCCCTTCGGCACTTTATCGATCTATCGATAATACATTTCGTGCTGGAGCAGACCCAGATGCAACACCAGCACGAAGATTTCCGCCCGGCTCGTCAAGAGATTGGCGTAAATATTCGTATGCATGGGGCTAGTTATAATGCGTTTGCTCATATACAATTACACGCGTTGCCCACATACCGCCGCGCCAAACGTAGGCCCACGCCCACCCGACCCTATTGACCATCACCCCTCTACTGGCGGATATCCTTGGCATGGAACACGCCAACCGGCCGACCCTGCACATCTTCCAACTCGAACATATTCGAGCCTATGGAGCTCACCACCCGTGCATTCAGAAACTTCGGCGCAAATTTTGCATTATAGGCTTTTCTAAATTTACTGAGGGTGAAGTAGCTCCGCTTATATGCCGCATGAAGTTGTTTCGGTATCTTCTCTGCTTGTCTGCCCGACCTAATGTCGTGAACTTGTGCTCGCAGAGTGACTCTAGCTTACGCCCCAAAGCATACTAAGTGTCGTTCAGAATCAAATGTTGGCCAAACAAAGTGATGAACGGTGTGACTCCAGTAGCCGAATGCACACAATTCCACAACGCCATCTCGATCTCCGGAAGATGCATATCGCACTCTCGATGATCAGACTCCCGATAAACTCTGATCGCAGCCTTGTGGCGAGTATACCGCGGTTCTCATGTGGTTAATTCCATAAGCTCGCACCATCTCCTCGAAGGACTTGCCAGTGAACTGCCGACCATTGTTGGAGTGAATCACTTGCGGCACTCCAAACTTATGGAACACCTCCTGGCCTAAAAACTCCACCACGCAACTTTCAGTCGCGTAACGAATAGCCTTCAAAAGGGTGAACTTGGTGAAATGGTCTACCACTATGAATATCCATGCGTACCCTCTCTTGGATCTGGTATATTTTCCCAAAAAGTCGATGTAGAGCTTTTGAAAGGGACTCTCCGCAGCTATCCCCACTTGCATCCTACAATTTACCGCTTTCGTCTCCTTACAGCGAGCAAAGTCACGAACGAAGTCTGCCACTTGAACTGCCATCTTTCGCCAGAAATACTGCCTCCGAAGCTTGTGCAGCGTCTTGGCTACCCCACCATGTGCCGCTGTGATGTGATGTTCTATCTCGAAGTCCAGTACCTGAAGCTGTAACGATTAACGAGCTAACACTTCAGGGTGGCGTGATCAGTGATCACCGTGAAGGGCATCAGCTCGATGTATGACCGGAATTTCTGTATCGCCATGATCGCCGCAAAAAACTCCTTTTCCGTTACAGAATAGTTCAGCTGGTGCTTATTCAGCTTCGCCGAGAAGTACGCAATGGGTCGCTTATGCTCGGATTCGTCAAACCGCATCTTGAAATCGGCGTGCACTAGGACCGGCGCGGTAGTCATCGCCTTATTCAGTGCCTGGACTGACTTCACTGCTTCCTCGCTCAAAACAAATTTCTGGCTGCCTCTATACTGTAGTGCATCCGTGAGTGGAATCGCTAACGACGCGAAGTTCCGGATGGACCTCCTATTCCACCCAGTGGTGCCTAGAAAGGCACAAACTTCGCACACTGATCGAGGCACCGAAATCTGCTCTATGTCTGTTACCCTTGCTGGATAGGTGCGTAGTGTACCACCGCCTATGATGAACCCCAGATATTTTAGCGTCTTAAAGCAAAATTGCGACTTTTTCATCCCGATTGTCAAATTTGCTGCTTTCAGGCACTCAGCGACTTGAGTCAGATATCCTATATGTTTCTTAAACTCTGAAGCTATGATCAAAAAATCGTCAAGGAAAACGAACATGTTGGATCGTAGCTCGGTCGGAATAACCTTGTCCATCAGGCGAAATAGACGCTGTGCTGCAATGCACAACCCGAAAGGCATCATGACAAACTGGTAAAGTGGTCGTCCAGGCACTGTAAAAGCCGTGCAGGCCTTGCTCTCCTCATCCAGCTCGATCTGCCAGAAGGCAAATTTTAGATAAACGCTGGATATGAAGTATCTCTGATCCACGCGCGACAATATCCCCCTCAATGCAAGGCAATGGATAGACGTCCTTGATCGTCAAGGTGTTAAGCTTTCGGGCTTCGAGACAGAACCGATTCTTATCCGGCCTTCGCATCACGGTGGTGCGGTTACTCCACGGACTGTTGCTCTCCTCGATGACCCTGATAGCTAACATCTTATCGATCTCATCCCAGACCACTTGCTGCATTGCTGGCGACAGCGAATAATGTCGATCTTTAACAGGCTGAGCTCCCGCCACCTATGTTGTGCGTCTCTACATGTGTCTTTCCAAGTCCGACCTTTTCAACTGCCAAAAATTTTGCCTTCAACAGCTCTAGGGCCATTTTCTGGTCCTCCTCTAGTTCCCAGGCCTCTGGCACGCTTTTCTCTTCCTCACCATACAAGTAATGCGCCAATCGCTGGACCATGTCTGATGTATGCTCTATGGACTTCACGACTGGTTCCTCGTGACCCACCACTTCTGGCGCTATCCGGAAGATCCGCCAAAAATCGATCCCTAGGTAAGCTGTCTGCTCCAAGTACGGACACAAGTATATTACAACCTCCTTGCTCTCGCCTTTGTACTCCACAGGCACCACCATCCAACCAATTATTGTGCGATCTACCCCAGAAGCGGTGCGTACTACCGACGTGTAAGGCCTCACGGGTAGATTTAACTCCTCCGCGAGCTCCCGACACCCGCGTCCCAAAAGACTCACCGTCGCACCGAAGTCCAGCAAGCCCCTAAGCTGTCTGCCTCCTGAACTAAACTCGGCAAATATGCGAGGGTCCTTGATTTCGCTCCTAGCCACTGACGCGACAATATTTCGTTTGATTTGACGCCTCTGCTTGAATCGGTCTCACGCCTTCTTGATCTTACGCGTCACTAGTCGCATCCCATCTAACATCCGCTCGTCGAATATTCGGTTCCGAGCCTCTAGGTACGCTCTCATACGTTCTTCATATGGTAAGTGCCGGATACTATTAGACTTATTCCCTACCTTACTAATCTTATCGCTAACCTTCACCAGATTTACCCTATCGTCATCGCGAGATCCCCTACCGGCGTGATTCTCTCGCTTTCATCGCGCCTCTCCGTCCGTTTCCCGCGCACTTCGGACATTGCGGACAAAAGGTATCGGGTCTGCCACACCGATAGCAGAAGACCTTTCGCTCCTTCGCCATGCAGTTGCGGAACTCGTGGTCTGGCTGCTCGCAGTTCCAGCATCCTTTCCGTCGCTGTTCTCGCGGCACCATTCGAGCCTCTTGAACCTCGGGCTCCGGTCCCGTTGGTACTTCAATCGACGAGTCGATTTCGTTAACGGACATGCCGCCCCTTGGTCCACCGAACCTTTGCATTGGTCTCGCTTCGAATGCTGCCTTTGAACTACGCCTGCCACACATCTTCTCTACCTCGCTACATTCATCCCTAAGTTGGTCTACGGAATATACTTCTAAAGAGTATATGTAGTAAGCTAGATCGTCCCGTAAGCCCTTCTTGATAATTTTTATCAATCGCGCCTCCGGCAGCGACTCACGCAATCGCGACGCTAGTTTCAGCATTTCGTGGATGAAGTCGTCGGCCGTCTCGCCACGCTTCTGCTCCCGCTGCATCAGGTCATGCATTTTATCATGCTCCGTCTGGGTGCCTCTAAAGCTTGCCGTTAAAGCTCGCTTCAGTTGCTCCCAATTTTCGAGCTGGTGCTGGCGGACATGCATCCAATACCACTCCCGAGCCCTGCCCTTCAATAGGAGGTGAAAACAGTGCTTGATTGGTGCTTTAGGAACTCGACCCGGAAGATGAAATCTTCTACCGACGACTTGCCACAGTCGTCATCGAACGACACGTCCCACTTTTCGACTCTGACCCAAGACGGTCTTGACTACTATATATCATATTGCTGCTGCCTACCAAAATCCTCGCCCCCAAACTCATTCACCCTTCGGTCTTCAATGCGAAACGTATTTGGCTGGGACCCCGGATTGCGCCAGTGACTCGCGCACGGATCCCTCGATCTTTGATCGCTTGAGTATGCAGTCGCAGCAAGCGTACGTGCTGGTTTCAGCACGGGATTTCGCTGTGTCTCAAACCGCCTGTCCGCGACGGAAGCTTGTTTTGGGACTGCGTCTTTTTTAAACCACTTCCGGGACTATCGGACTTCAATTGCAACAACAACAATATTCAAGGAACACGCAGAAATGGTTAAATAAATGGATAATTAACCATAAATAAATGAATTATACCTAAGTAATAAATAAATATATAGAACTTATATATATGAGACACAAATATATAGCATTAAACCATTTAATAAATACTAAATAATAAACAAACAATCAAACGTAAATGAATAATTAAATATCCAAATCAGAAACCCATCTCGAAAATTATCCAAAATTAGCTCATTACTATTTTTTTTTTAGATCTTCAGATTTTCCAATCAGATATTTTGAGGGAGAGGATCGCATGTGGCCAAGGATAGTCGCGTTAACACTACGCTAACTCCAACGGTTCGATGGGCATCCAATACACAAAAAAACAAAGGATAAACAAACATGTGAGTATTGTCAACTGCACAGATCATCACTCAAGTTGATGATCGACAGTTAAGAATACTCCGTTTCTTTAGATAACTTTCTTTATAAATTTTTTTTCTTTCACATTGACAAGTACAATCATGATTGCTATATAGGTCGATCGTTCCACGCGCAATTGAAGGAGAGCATTAACGCTCCTTACAAGACTCCGCTTAGAACCGGCCTATACCGCAAAACATGCATTCGAGAAGACATCATTTGATGCTTCATATTTTTTTAATGGGCAGCTTGTTACGGCATCGGCAGAGCCGACGTCGAGCTCCATTTCCATTTGGCGCTTTATTAAATGGAAAGGCTTGGACATCGAGAAGATTGCTGTATCAGTGGTTTTGGGTCAACTTTGATCGTCGTTTACAATGAATTGCGTACACTTCTGATGTTCAAAACAGGCGCGACTTACAAGCTCAGTTGCAGGTCTTTGCATTTGACAAGCGAACACATCATTTTGGGAATGAGGAATCTACAGCGAAGCGAGCCAAATTACATTCCATTAAGTGTCATATTTGAGGCAAAATGTGGCACAAAATGACTGATTGCAGAAACCGAAAGCAGAGCAGTGGTATTTCGAGGCAAGATTAACGAGGATGCCAATCTTTTCAACAACATTCTAAGGCCAATATAACCGAAGTACATGAAAAGTGGTGGAGCTGGATTGCGGAACATAAAGACGGCTGAGCTGTGCGTGGTACGAGGGTTGCTATATATATTTCTGGCCTAATAATGAAAATACGCATATTTATCAACGATAATGGTTTTATTGTTTTTCAAAATCTACTTTTGCATGCGCTCAAACCAAATTTCAAAGCACTTGTTCCACTCCGATTGAGACACCTCCAAAACATGGTATTTGAATGCTTCAACAGCAACTTCTGGCGACGAAAACGTTGACCACGCATTATTTTCTTGATGTTAAGGAATAAAAAGAAGTCATTGGGTGCCAAGTCAGGGCTGTACGGCGGATGATCCATCAATTCGACGATTTGGGCGGTCAAAAAGGCGCTGGTTTGAGCCAATGTGTGAGAGCTCGCATTGTCATGGTGCACAATGATTTGTCTTCTCTTGTTCGTTTTTCGAATTTCTCCGAAGACTTCAGGCAAGCAAATGGTGATGTACCACTTAGAATTGACCGTCCTACGTTGCTCAAGCGGATCAGTCGCCACATGACCAGTTTTGCCGAAGAAACAGGCGACCATTTGCTTCGAAGTGCTTGTTCCACGACCAACTTTCGTTGAATTTGGCTCGTCTTGGAAGACCCACACGGTCGATTGCTGTTTTGTTTCGAGCTCATACGCACAGATCCATGATTCGTCACCTGTGACGATCTTATAAACGTCTTTTGAAGCACCGCGATCGTATTTTTTCAGCATTTCTTTACACCAATCAACACGAGCCTTTTTTTATTGAGCGATTGTCAAATTATGTGGAAACCAACGAAATCAAACCTTTTTTTACGGTTTGCTGGGAGAAATACATAGGCATGCCTCTATCTGAAGGTAGGTTACATGACGGTCTTGCATTATTAGTTCACGTACGGCATCGATGTTTTCTGGCACAACGGCTGTTTTTGAACGACCTTCACGAAATTCGTCTTTGAGCGAGCGTCGGCCACGATTGAATTTGTTGTACCAGTTTTTCACAGTGCTATAGGATGGTACTTCATAGCCGTACAAAGATTTTAGTTCATCGAAGCACTCTTGTCATGATAATCCACGTCGAAAGTTGTGAAAAATAATCGCTCGAGAATGTTCACGAGCTAATTTAATTTTTTTGGCCAAAATGAATTTTTTTATTCCCTTTAAATAAAGCAATTCACGATTAAATGACAAAATGTTCTGAGTGATGTTATGCTAAAAAAATGTCAAACTTTCCAATTGAAATGTCAGATTACACCTGGCAACACTTAGTGTTGCGAGGTATGAATTTTCCAATTATTTTCGATTTTTGAGCGGAGTGCTCACTAGTTAAAGAGAGCTTTTCGAACAAGCTAAGTGGTAGAAAAATAAACAATGTAGTAAGTTTGAAAGGTATTGGAAATGCTAATGTATGTAGTATGAAATCAAGAATAATACCCTATTAATGGAAATTGTCTAAATGTAATATTCCATGTAATACCAGTTGATTGTATGTCAAATAATATTGGACTAGGACGAGAAGTATTAGCTCAGTGATACGCTGCAGTAGTGTCTTGTGGAATAATTAAATCAAAAACTGTAAATACTTACTCTACTTCAGTAAACAAGTCATTTGATAAGATAGAAACTAATGTGTATGATGAAGACAAAAATTAAGTAATTAAATTGTTAAAATCTTACTCAGATTCGTTTATTAATGGAATGCCTCAAATTTCATTTCTGGTGAAATGATATTTCGATTGATTGATGAGACTAAAACGGTACAGAGAAGACTATTTAGATTGAGTTTCAGTGAGAGAGATGTGGTTCAAAGTAAAGTCCAAGAATTATTGCAGTGCAAAGTTATTAGACCCAGTAGTTCCCCGTTTGTCAGCCCTGTTTGATTGGTGAAGAAAAGAATGGTTCGGCTAGGTTCTCAGTAGACTATAGAGAATTAAATTCAAATACAGTTGCCGACAAGTTTCCGCTGCCATTAACATCTGATCAAATAGCCAAGTTGCGAGGCGTAAAGTTCTTTACTTGCTTGGACATGGCAAGTTGTTATTATCAAGTCCCAATGCATCCGAACTCTGTCGAATATACAGCATTCGTTACCCCTGACGGACAATATGAGTTCCTGTCGATGCCTTTCGGACTTAAGAATGCGTCATCAGTTTTCCAAAGAGCGATCATGAGGGCATTAGGCAAAATAGCTTATTTTAATGAGTACATGGATGGCAAAATGATTGTAGCTCCAAAAAATTAATCATCACTTAAAAGACTAACACTTGTTTTGGACATATTAAGAAAAGCTGGATTCTCATTTAATGTTAAAAAAAATTTCTATTTAAGGACTTCTGTTCAATATTTGGGATTTGAAGTGCGAGCGGGTGAGATTAGCCCAAATTGGAATCCTTGAATTCCTTACCACCTCCAAGGCCAGTAACAACATTAAAACAGTTTATTGGTTTGGCATCGTACTTTAGACAGTTTGTTCCTGGATTTTCACAGCTTATGAAACTCCTATATTTTCTCAAATCAGAAAAAACTAAGTTTGAATGGAATATAGAACATGAGGAGATTCGTCAGAATATTCACATTCTCACTAATAAGCCAGTTTTGACTATCTTTGACCCTCCGTATCCGATCGAGTAGCACACAGACGCGAGTGCAATCGGCTAAGGTGCTTTACTCCTGCATAGAATCGAGAATAAGCCTTATGTAGTGGAATACTAGAATAAGACAACAAGTCCTTGCGAATCCAAATACACCTCATATGAATTAGAAACACTTCCGTTTGTTAATGCTGTCAAGCACTTTCGACATTACCTAAATGGTAGAAAGTTTGTAATATTTACTCAGTGTAATTCATTAAAATCATCACCAAATAAGATTGAGTTGTTGTCTATAGTTTACCGTTGGTGGGTTTATTTACAGACATTCGATTTTAATATACAATATAGAGAAGGCAAGCGTAAAGCCCATGCCGATTTCTTTTCCAAAAATACATCACCTCAGAAGACCATTATCAGAAGATTGGATTCGAGCAAAGCAACATAGAGATCAAGATATTGTATAAATCACTTCTAAGTTGAACAATGATGGTTTTCCAATAGACTTGTCTAAGATATATGATATTATATGAGAGCTGGAGTTTTATATAGAGTTGTACAAAGAAATAGCAAGACCCATTGTTTGTTGAAAATTGCATAATATGCTGGGTTTCGAAATCATCGTCTGGAAAGTGCAGATGGAGTTACATCCTATCCCGAAAGTAAGCATTTCATGGTATACAATTCACATAGACATATCAGGCAAGCTTAGTGACAAAAGCGATCGTAAGGAATATGTTATCGAACAAATTGATGCATTCACCAAGTACACCAACGAGTTTCACAAGACGACGTTAGCTGCAGCGTCCTCTTTCGGCTACGTCCAAAAACAGTGAAAAAGAAAAACAGCAGAAAACCGAAACAAGGCGACTGCTGTCGACTTTTGATAATTGAAGCTATTTGATGTGGCACGCAGTATATGCAGCGAAAAGCGAATATTTTGCAACTTATGCTGACACGACTGCAGTTTTTCAAACGCTGGTCTATCTATATCACACCTATACATTGAGTACAGAAAGCTGTGTAATAGCAATAAAATCCTCGATTTCCCTGTTTGGAATTCCCATTCGTAATGTGACTAATCAGGGCAGAAGCTTTACAGGTTCTAAGTTTCTTGAATTTTGCTCTTCACAAAAGATAAAACTTCATTTAATAGCAACAGGAGCAAGTCGTGGTAATGGTCAGATCGAGAGGGTTATAAGTACTTTGAAAAATTTATTAACAGCTGTTGAAACAAGTTTTCGATCGTGGCAAGAGGTATTGGGCGACGTGCAGTTAGCCATTAATTGAACTGTTAATAGGGTAACTAAAGCGAGTCCCTTAGAGTTATTGTTGGAAAGCATGTATGTATGCAAAAGTCACATAGCTTACAAATACTTCTGCATAGCAGAGAGTATATGTAGAGAGATGATGAGTCACTCATTTGCAGCTAAGCTTCATTCTATTTGTAGCTTTGTGGTATGTGGCCTTGCATGTGTATCTATGATCTACGCAGCGTCAGTCAATTTATGAAAAAATAAAAAATAAATGGTTATGAAGTTGTATAAAAATTAAAGAAATGATGAATAAAAAGGGCCTTAAGTTGAAATATGGAAACGTTGAAGTATAATAGATACTAAAGTTTATGTTATTAAAAAGATTTAAGAATGTTATTGGTTAAAGTAATATTAAGATGAAACATTGTCATATTAAAATTAACATTAGAGGTGAAACATTTTGAAACATACCAGGACCACGAGTGTGGCTCTAGTAGAGTTATCAGAAGTGATTATTGTAGAAAAAGCAGAGTAAAAAGCTACACGTTGAACTGGCGGGAAAAAATAAAGAAGGGACTCGCTGCATTTAAAAGGAATTTAATATGGCTGACGAAAATACGGAAACGTATAGGCATTTTCCTCCCCCTCGAATTCGCGGCTTCGATGTCGCATGTGGTATGATAGGTGGTCCATAATCGCTCGGTGTGTTGCGTTATCTCGATGTATGATGGAACCATCAGCCTATCAGGTCGTGTTCCTGTATAAAATTTATTTTAATTGTTGCCATTGGTAGCTATAAACAGCTCTCATTTTGAAGAAGAGTTTGAAGCCAACTTTTGTAGCCTGGTGGCATATGTGCAAAAGAGGCTTTTTTTCTGTGATAAGATGTGATAGTCATTTAGTTTTTTTCTGTTTTCGGTTTATTTATTATTGTTGTGCAAAACTTTTCATTTTAAAATTTTTCGTATTTTGCTTTTTATTACTTAGTTATAAGATATTTGTTTATTTCTTTTGTAGTTAGGTAATACCTTTTAATTCATTTATTATATTAGATTTGCTGAAGTAGTTTTTTTCAGTTAGTCGGGGTGAATAGTAGTCTCTTTTTTTTAATGGCCGAAGAAGCAAATTGGGAAGTGAATGAAGCATTGTCTCTTTCACTACCGCGTCTGTCGGAGGGCTTATCAAGAAACTTTCGCTGTCTTGCGGAGAGAAAGCCTCCATCCACTAAGGAGCTAGTCGAGTATTAGAAAGAGACGGGGAAAAGGACCACCATTTTCTGAAGGAGCAGCTGAAAGTCATGGTGTTTAAGTCAACAGTGAATTTCGTGGTTTCTGCAATGCACCAGACATATCGAAGTTCGCTGCAAGTGCAGATCAGGGAGTCCGGTGCCGAACGCGTAATGATATTGATTTTCTAATAATGCTGCAGTAAGAGCATATTCAAAACAGAATGACAGAGTGTGGGATACCTACTTAATAGAAGTGGCGGTTTCTATCAGGAAAGTGGTGCATACAGTTACTCCATTCTTTGTAGTGTTTGGCCAACTAATGTATTTCAACTGGTTCTCGTACAACCTTTATGACCAGCGTACTCATCACTTTCACTTAAAACCAGGGCAGGAGGTTTGGAGGCACATCTTCACACTTAGCAAGTTCAACAAGGCGTTCAATGTTAAGTTTGCAAGGAAGTTCCTGCGCAACGCCTATGAACTGAAAGATTTGCAAGGAAGAGGACTTAGAGTGTATCACAGCAAGAATCTGAGATAGTGGGGTAGACTTCATGTCCCTTTGAAAATTGACTGAAATTCGATTTAAACTGCTGTAACGGCGGGATGATTAGAAGCAAAATGAATTAAAAACCCTTTCATCAATCCTCGTTGCTGTAGAATTATGGACCAAGCATTCGATTTTGACAGTGGTCTATTTCAAATTGCGTGGTTCAAATTTGTGCAGTTCTCAGCAGGCTGTGCAACGCAAGAAGTTGAATTCAGCGCCTCTTTCGAGCCCTTTCGTGACTTGTGCCAACTTTCATCCCATTCGGCGAGCCCATTCGTGGCAGACGACGGACGTGGAGTGCTGTGCAATATCACATTAAAAAAGGTCCTTAACTATCACTACAGATTCATCGACACTCGGTGGTCATTTCTTCTGGCAGAAACGCCAAAGTCACCTGCGAGGCAGCCAAATAAAGATACTGCAAGTCAAACCCAATTGCTCGCCACAACCAAAACTAAAAGAAAAATGCACGCAAAATTCGGCAGAAATAAAGCGCCTTTTAAGCAGCATGTAGACAAATTTGTTCAACGTGATACTGGCTCGTTTATGAACAGGCCAACTCGTTCCCATACTCCATACGTCCAGTACATTCTGTAAGTGTGCGAGCCAATCCATCAACACTTGATACTATGCGCCGGAATTGGACATATCTCTGACGTCGGTGTAAAGAATTTTGATAAAAGATCTTCATCAACACTGCTGCCCTCTATTGAGTAAAGCATAGTATCCAGCAGGCTCGGAAATTAAAAAATCCTGACAAACTTCATATAAAAAAACTGTTTACCTTTACCTAGTTTTCCTTTATCTAGGTCGTAATAAAGTATGTATTCCTTGTACACTTTTCCACATGTTTTACCGTCCGGGCCCGTTTTGGTGACATCCGACTTGTATAGACGAACTCGTCCTGCCATGAAGCCAGTCGCACCAGTCCACAGTGGTTCCCCCAGAGGCCAAAATTCAAAAAAAAACGAATCAGGGTAGATTTTCGCAAAAAGTAAACAAATCATCTCTAAAATGTCCAAACATATCAAGACAAAACCGGTTATGTCCAGAAAGCTAACGGTACTTTCTAAAAATAGAATTGAAGTTGCGAGCACGTGTTCATTTGCTACGCTTATTTGGATGCATTGCATTTTTATTGAGAACAAAGCGAACTTCAAAGAGTGAAAACGTCGGTGAAAGTTTCTGATTGACATAATTTAAAATGGAATTTAAATTTGACGGTATTTACTTTAATAAATTCTTTATGTTAAGTTATTTTGATTGATTTAATATTTTTTGTGTAATTATATTTGATTTAACCTTTTTGTGTATTTTGTGAACGCCTTTTTTATGTTTACGTAAGGTTTTAGTTGTGTTCCGGCCAAATTCCAAAATATATGTCTATGTCATTGTATTAAAGAGTTTCTTGAGGTAAAAAAACTGTTAAAGATTTTTGCGGAAAGTTGCGGATGTGCTTGTTATCGTTAATATACTAACCCAATCACATATTTTTTCAAGGTCAAATTTGCCAACGAAGTCTCTGTTTTGTCTTTTTATTGTGCCGTCTGTGTGATTTTGTCTTTCAATTATGTGTAAAATTTTTAATACTCATTTAATGTATTATTTTGTTATTTTTTCTATTTAAATTCGATTTGGTTTTAGACGGCGATTTGTATCAGTGCGTGTTTAAACGCTATCACATTTTTAATTTATGGTGCACAAAAAAGGGTACCTATGCAGAAAAGTTACAAGAAGTTTTCACTGCTGTACAACATGATATTGAGAATGAGAGCTACCAATTGTGTAGCTGAACATGTGAAATGTATTGAAAACATATGTAAACAAATTGTTACTTTTTGGACACGCTATGATCGGAAAAAATCTTCAGTACTCAAATATAAGTCTGATTGGTCGATTTGGACAAATGTTTAAGTAAAGTTGTAATCAAAAAACATTTCGAGTTTGGTCTATCTCCCCTTCATGCAAAAATACGATTCTTTGAATACTTTTTACATATTTCTTACAAGTCCACCGTCAAGAAGTGGCAGGTAAGGGATCCGGAACAAAAATTAAAAATAATGGAAAGGAAGCATAAAATGCAAAATGATTTTCGGGAAAAAATGGGATTTATAGTTGACAAGCCCAGAGATGGGGGGTAGAGGATCATCAAACGACGGAAATGTCGCTAGAAAATTCTTTTCTAATCCAACATTGTCATCTGAGATTACAGGAATAGATGAAAACCTGATCCATCGTTGTGCCACTATTCTTCAAGCTATTGCATCGGGCTACAAAATTAATGCCAATAAGTTTAACGAATACGCTTTAGAAACTGCCAAGCAACTGATCAAGAAATATCCATGGTATTATTTGCCGGCAACAGTTCATAAGGTGTTGATTCATGGACCTGCTATTATAGAGCATGCATCAATTGGAGAGCTTTCCGAGGAAACTGCCGAATCCAACAACAAAGAAATTAAAAAATGTAGACTTTATCACAGCCGGAAAATGTTACGGATTGTTACAAACACCGACATTTTGAATGCACTCCTTTTAAGCTCAGATCCATTTATAACCGGACAGAGGGAGCTTGGAAAAAGGATAAGTCAACTTTGCTGGAATCTGTTCATAGTTTGCTAGAGGAGACATTGTAAAATTAATAATAAAGTATAAAATTAATTTATAATATATTTATATTTTATATATAAGCCTATAAGGATTTGTCTGCCTGCCCATTTGTCATAAATATATGCGAATTAACCAGGTTTTGTTTGCTTAAAAAAATACTGCCTACTTTTCGGCGCTTAAAAAAGGGTTTCTTGCATTTTGGGGAGAAAGGGGGCTCCAATCCTAACAATTTTTACACCATGCTTTCTGCTGCTCTATTGGATGCCTGAGGTAAAATATAGGATTTCTAACTGCACTGGAAGTATTAATGGCCGCGTCTTCATACAAGAGGAACCACTGTGCATAGGAGCCTTAAGAACCAAGAAAAGTTGTTTTTTGCAGAATTAAATATGTGAATTTTTTATTGTTAAAGCAATTACTTGTCAAGCACAGATTGTTTATCGTACACATGTTTCTTTTTTAAACGTTAACTGCATTCTGCAATTCAGTGTTTTCATCTACTATGATGTTGGCTGCTGTAGTTGATGGGTTAGAGCTGAGCAATTGTTTGGTCGATGAACTGGATGAGTAGCTATCACTGGAGCTTCGCGTGGACGACGAGTTTCCGTTAACTGGGCTGTCCAGCATATCTAAAATTAAAAAAATAAAGAATTACATGCACAAGGTAACCACCGCGAAATATACTTCGAATCACATTAACTAAATTTTCTGATAATTTAACCCTTTTACATATAAATGTAGTTGGCAGATTTAGGTACGACATATATATCAAAAATATTATTTATGTCGTTTAATATGGAAACCCACCTGGCAATTTTAGACAATATACATTTCGTTAGAACAATTAAGCACGCTGCATTGAAAAAAAAAAACAGGAACTACTAGCCAGCTTTTTTTTACCAAATCGAAAAGTCTTTAAGTTAATCGCTGCTTATTTTTACGGTAATTGCAAGTACAATACAACAAAGCCTAACTATGTTATTTTACCTTAGAAATTTGTCAATAAAAGAATGTTTATATATTTTAATTTGACGAGTAAGTTTAATTTGCGTTTCATTCTTATTGAACTTAAAAACACATTTCTGGCTTTCACTTTGACTAGGTAGGATTTGAACTCAGTTTTTTGAACCTACAGATTTCTTCGGAATATCGATAACGTTCTTTTGAAATGTATACAATATATAAAGAAGGCACGTTTGCTTGATTTCATTTTATAAGTTAATCAACGTTGTAAAATAGTCGAGTAAAAGCCACGAATGGTTGTGAAATGACCAGGCACTGGCCCCTGCACGTACTTACCATAACATTCTGATTTTAGTTGTAAATGTTATAAAAAGATCATAACATTTCCGTTTTTAATTGAATTTCACATACTATTTAATCTGCATAGTAAACAATACAAAAAAAAACTTTAATATAATTATATAATCTAATATATTAAAAAAATACCACAAGATAATTATCCAAAATAATACACAAAAAACATAATTAACAAATTAAATCAAAGATAGTAACATTTTCGTTATTATTTTTAACGTTTTCGAAATTTTTTAAAACTGGTACTTTAGAATTTTTTTTTTTGTCTTTTCTTGAATAGCCTTGTTTATACTGAAAGCCAGATGACCTCGATTAAAAATCTCCAATTAATAACAAAACCGAAAACACGATTTTTCAACATATTAACCTTACGTTGTATAGTAATATAAATGTATAGTGACAATGTTATTTCAACACAGCGCCGACGTACTGGAAATGGCTTGTAATCCTACTTTAATATATCAACGATGAAAAAATTAGCAAGCCAATTAAGATCACAACAAGAAAGCGTTTATTTATATGATTTGGTTTTTAAAAGTCTCTATCAATGATAAAATAAATGAAAATAAATACCATAAATATGCAGGACTATAATGTTGCACACAAGCAGATAAAATTTATAATTAACTTAACGCCTTTCTTCATATTATTTGTCATTTTGTGTTGCATATGAACACCTCACAATAAGTTTGGCAATTGCTTTCACTTCGATTCCAGTCTAAATGTGCCTTATTTAACAAATTTTTTGCAAAAAAAAATTTAATAATTAATAATAACTATATTTTGACTTTTTAATAAGTGTGTTAATATATTTGATTTATCCAATTTTTTTAATTTTAAACAAAAATTGGAGTTAAAAGTAATATATCAATAATCAGGTGCTTTTTTATGTTATAACTGTAATTTGCTGACCCTGATATGTGAGTCGGAAAAAATCTTGGTATCGGACAGCTGGGCAAAAATATAACTTAATTGAATATTCTCGACTGCAGCGGTCTTATTTGCTCATGTATATACAAGTTTTAAAATTTTTCTAATGAAAACTACATTAAATGCACTCAGGGCTTCTACCTTTTTGTAAAAATTTTAAGATAGGCTTAGTCTTATTTACCAGGAAGTGAACTGACATTATTGATTTTTAAGTCAACAATACCGCTACAAGTAGTTGTTGCAACGCCGGGTCCTACAATATTTCCCACAGAAGTTGATTTTTTGTGCAGATTCAGATTCTTTTTCAATGTGCTGCTATAGCCGACCCCAATTGCCTTAGGCATGCTTGTGTCGTTCTTAGTGCGATTTTCAACACCACACTCGCTGCTGTCGAAGGAATCACCACTCTTGGCCCGCTCAGCCTGACACAAAGGGCTTAGTATGGTATTTTGTGTGTCCTCAGGTGTATAGTAATCCGATTCGTCAGCACTCAAATTGATCGCCAAAAATCCTGGCTCCATGACAGGTGACTTTCCATGGTCAATATCGGGCCTATACTTAACTCGCTTTAAGGAGTCTCTTTTTCTGGAAACACCATCATGCACGACAACATCTTTCTCACCACCACCAATGACAACTGCATCACAACTTTGACAATCTAAATCCATGTCGTCATCGTCTCGGATTCCACTAGCCACCACATGCTTAATTATTTTGCATGATGCATTCTTGCTTCTGCTACTCGGCGACAGCAATGGCGACAATTTTTCATTCTCGCTGTCTTCATCGTCGACGGCAGCGCTGTGCTTTTGGTATTTAAGACCATTATGCCGCTCATTTATTATATGCACCTCATGGTTTTTTGGGGAGCAAGATAGTGTGGGAGTAGAATCGGTGTTTGACGAGTTGAAGGTTGTCGTGGATTTATTGGCATCGCTTTCAATTTCGACCACGGATACAGAGGTATCGTTAGAATTATTTGTAAGGGTGCCCACCTCATTTGTAGTAGTGCAAGTCGATGCATGTTTCTTGATCTTAGTCCGGCGTTGGCTACTAGATTTATCCGGCGATGTTGTCTTAATATCGTCACATGTCATCGTTGAAGCGGCCACCGAGACGTTGTTCGTGATATCCTGGTCAATGTTTCTATTGCAATACGAAACGGACATAGTATATTATCAGAAGTATGTAAATAATAATTTAATGTAAATAGTTTATATTGGAAGACAATTTTTGGGAATTGGTTGCAGATACTATTAAAATACATAACAGAATGTGATGAGCACAATAATTACCACATCGCTCAATAAGTCCCCGGACCAACATATAAGGGGTGCCTTTGCCTAAATATAATTTTTACTATTCAATAGTACCATGTTTTAAAAGGTATGATAAAAGAACCTTGGGATATCTTAATTATGAACGTTGGTATGAAAGAACTTTCCAATTAAACACCAATTGTTGGAAAAAAAACTGTGGACGCCAAGCGGTTTCTTCAAAAACATTAAGGCGTAACTCTTACCGCCAAATAACCCGGAAAATCTAACTGGATGATCGCACACTGAAGTTAAAGCAGATATCAGAGACCTTAAAGATACTTGGGCGTTGACGTATATAGTATGTACATTCCAGTATTCTAAACGATACTAATCCAAAGCTTGTTACGCGAGGATATCAGGCTATGAAGACATAACGTTATATTTTCAACAGTTTCAGTTTTGAAGATTTATACTGCATTATGACTGAAAGAAGTCAAGATCTTATATCTTTTATCTTATATCTTTTAACAATGTGTTAAAACTATTGACAAATCATTCATAAACAGGAAATCGTGCAGCAAATAATAGAATAGCAAGTAGGCTTACGCAAATTGAAATCACCAATCTCAAAAACCTTATTTCCATGTGGATCTACGCCGCGATAAGGAATTTGCTTTTAAATAAACTTCACATCTCATCCGTTATAGGCTAAAATAACGAAAATATATCTGTTAAAGTGAAGTTTGTATCGACAGAAGCCATACAATCCATAAGAAAACGAACAAATTACCTCAAGGGAACAACTATATATATGGCTTAACGACCAATATAGAGACCATCTTAAGGCAGGTTTCATGACACTAATGTTTGAATCTACTGAATCTATCGTACAGTTTCACAGCTCGAAAAAAGTATTACAAAGGCATAAACATAAACATTGCAAATGCAATAACAACACCTCAACTAAGAATGTATATCAGCAAGTTACCAGGAAAGCCAAAAAAATTTATATTCAACAGCAAGGATTTATGAGCAACTTGACAGACATTAAAATCTTCTGGATACTGGCAAAAGTGGCGAACTGAAACACAATACCGGTATTTCAAAACCGAATCTTAAAAATAAAAAAAACGGTAACCGTTGAAAAGCTGATATTCACAGGCTTACCTTAAGCGACAACCGAGCCATAAGCGAAACTTCAACTGAAACCGAAACTCGGTTTGGTTTTAATCACTGATTATAATACATATAGTTACATCAAAACGGGTGCGTGGAAAAATTCCTACTGTAAAACTGCGAGCGCCAAAGCGTAACCCCACGTGCTTAAAATGATTTAAAAATCACCCACAATTCAGACGAAATCGTAGATCTAACAAAACAGAAACAAGATCAGATTATCAAATTCATTAAAAAAGTCTAACTTGGCTCTGTTTGGCTCTGTATGAAAATTCCTGTTATTTTTATGCCCTGTAGCCATCAAAAAAGTGCAAAAGAGATAAATGTATGGCAAAATTTAAGTATCAAGCGTGAAAGACTAACTAAATTCTTGATTTGTATCAACAGCGTAGTCCATTTGATTCGGTTCGTTTATTCGCTCTTCTAACTCGTCGATCTCAGTGACTGTAAAATTCAGAATCTCAAAATTGGTATTTAGGTTCCTAACAACCATCACAGATCACGTTTTTATTTATTATTTTACTGGAGCACAATATCGTATCGGTGCCTGACATAGGAATAAGTCGAAAATAAATTTTTTGTATGGAAAACTTTTTGGTTTTTTGAGATATCGGAACTATCCTGATTAGTTATAATCGGTTCATAATATGACATACAGTGGAGAAAAAAAATAATAAAAACGACCATTTTTATGTATGTTTAAATAATCCTTATTGAAATTGTAATTTGTTTCTTGAAATTATCTATTAAGTATTGTTTAAAAATAAAAAGTAAACCAGAGTTTCAAAACTTTAAATAACATAAGAAATATAGTTAATATTAGGGCCCGCCTTTGGGTACTCACTCCACACTTAAAGTTTTAAAAATATCTTAATTAAAAAATTTTTAAATGTTAATATAAATATTATTATTTTAAATATTTCCTCATGTAATTCATGGCATTCTTCAACCTTGTGGCGCCATCTGTTGTTAATGGCGCTAACTGACTAATTCGACACGGATAAGCAAATAGTACTTGGATTTAGCGAACATGCATTTTAAATTCGATTTAAATTAATTTTCTATATTCAAAGAGAAATTCCAGTAGAAAATTTAAAAAAGAAATTCTACTTTTATCTTAATAGCATTACGTCAATAATCTATAGAGAACTCATTTTATACAACCGAAAGAGTCAAAGCAAATGCCTTGCGATTTGGTCCACGGGAAGTTTTTGCCGAGTAACTAGTGTGTGAGGATAATTATTTTGACTTTTAGTTCAGTTGGCTGGCGGAGCTCGTCGCTTGCTCAGTAAGCGAAACATAAAACTTGCGAACATTTTACGCTTTAAACGTTATTGCCTTCAATATTTTTGAAAGCAAAAGGCCATATAATAATATAATTTTTTAAGCTTAAAATTTCTTAATTAAACATTTTATTTGTATTACAGGATACATACAAAACTTAAGAGACAGCAACGAACAAGCAAAGCTATGTTGTGAATTCTCACAGCAGCCCATCCATATGCACACACTTAGTGTATGACTCACGCATACATGGAGATCAGCCTCGGCGCTCGACTCTATCTGTCTCCGTCTGATTACTTAAGAACATGTAAGTGGAAAGAGGGCGACAGTTGAATATTCTCGCTTCTCGCGTGCTTGCAGAGCACTATGGGGATCTTCTGTAGTTTAATGAAATTAATTAAAATCTCGTTAACTACAAAGAATATTTTGATAAGTATACTTTTTCTACTATAATGCATTTCCTTAGAAGCAATTTCAAAAAGCGGATGTGACCACATTAACAATTTGTTTTTTTTCCTTACTTCACATTCATTTAAGAGGGACTTGAGCCCATTCATTCATTCATCAAACGAAAAATTCATACTTGGTTCTCAGGCTAATATAATATGTTAGGAATTTTTAACATAAAATATAACATATTTAAAAATGTAATATTGAAAAAAAAAATTGTTCATCAACCCAAGCACGCTTACACGTTGCTAACTCATTCAATTTCAATTTCATATGTCGAGTAGAGTTAATTCAAGCAGCCCTCTATTATGTATGTATGACAAGGAACTTCTTCGTTCACAGGAACAAAACAACAACAACATTCGCGATCAGAGAACTGCAATGAATCAGAACGTTCATGATTCAACTCGTTCGCGAACAGTGTAATCGAATCAACTCATCGGAGTCTTTCCAACGAATTCGTTCAAATCGCATCTTTCTTTGTGAACGATAGGCGACTCTATCGACTATTCTGTTATCGAGAAATTCAACTCAACTCAGCATCAAATGTTGCGATTGTGAGTTGAATGTGAGTTGAATGTGAGAGTTGTTTTTCAAATCAATCACGATCATGATTCAATGATTTGAAAATGATTCGAAACGACAAAGTATTTTTGTATGAAATTCATACTATGAATCTGTTTCTTTTACTAAGTAAAAGTGCGCGTGTACATACATACACACGTATTACGTATTTATTATTATGCATTTGAATACGAAGGCAATTATGTATTAATAAAGAATTTATTTTATTCTGTTTAAATTGCAGTATAAATTATCACACATATAAAAAGTTAAATAAATTTGATTAATCGCAGTTATATATTTGAACCATAAGTTAAAGTTGAAGACAAAACAGGCACAAACGTGTTGAAAATGTATAGTGCTAAGTTATATATGTATTTAATCTTCGATTGAAAATGAAGTTAAGGGGACTTAACAATTTTCGACCCCTATTTTATTTAAAAAAGTAACTTATTTTTATTCGACTTATTGTAAATATTAACTTATTAAAACAAAATGCACATTATCACTATTCTGAAATTTCTGTAGAAAGAGTTTAGAAACAGCAAGAGGTCAACGGCTCCTGACCCAAGTCTATTCCGTTTCTCTGTTATACAATAATATTCCCGGCCAAGCAAACGATCTCTCGGCCGCTGCACTGCTAGCTGGCATAAAGTGAATCTGCATTGCTAAGACAAACAAATTCGGGTACTTGCTTTGGTTGTTTTTTCACCACACCAACATAAATACAGTACCTGTTGCCTTGTTACTGTTATTGCGCAAATTTCCAAAATACTTGGGAAGGCCGATAACCCTTCAGGCAAAAAATATTGTGATCTTTACTACCTGATACTTAAAATACGCATAGTATCATGTAATTCCGAACTACAAATAGCCCAAGAAGCCATCAATTGAGTAAAGTTTTATGGTCTATGTGAGTTGAGTCTGGTTCTTATTCTTTGCCTGTATAAAATTACAATAGTTTCATTGTATTGTATTATATTGCATTTGCGTATATATATGCACATATAATTGCCTCTACACTTATTGACCTCATATTTATACGCAGCAAATAATTATGTATACATACTCGTACATATTTAAAAGTGTTCTGCCAAAAATCCTATTTCATTTATATACAAACACGTATTTACATACATAAATATATTTCAGTGAAGCGAAAACACTGCAGCTTTCACGCTGAGTGTCGCTCATATTTCAAACATGTCGCTGAAATGATTTATGAGTAGATGAAACAAATTGAATCAACTCCAATCAAATCCACCACGAAATTTCAAATCATGATTTGTGAGTTGATTCAAAAAACGCTCACGAAAGACTCAGCATGATTGCGTGGTGAGTTGATTCAAAATAAGCGTTCACGGTAAACGATTATTTGAACGATTTGTTCAGTTCGCTCACGCAAATGAAAACAAATCATAACAATCTAAATCATCGATAAATTCAGATCGAAAATTTCTGATTTGTTGCAGTTCTCTGTTCGCGATCTTGCTCGCACTTGCGCACTTGCGACTCGCAAGTTGCGGGAGCTATCACAAGAAGAAATGACAGTCTATGCAATCGAGTCTAACTCTTGCTCTCTGGCTTTATTTCAGTCGCTCACGCTAAAATTGTGTATGCATGCGTACACACACATGTGACGTTTTCAATGCTTGCATAGAAGCTTGTATTTAATGCAATTTAAATTAATGTTAATTATATTTTAAAACTAGAGGTCCCGCTTTTGCGTCCTTGCTTTGCTCGGACGCACACACACACTTAAAGTTTCGGAAATATTTATATTAAAAGGTTAATATAAATATTATTATTTAAATTATTTCGATATTTCCACAATACCAAAGCGATAAAATGCATATTTCCAATTATCGCACTAATGTGCGCGATGCCAACTTATTCAATTCAGTATCAACACGAATGTCTCATATGTAAAATCGAGTTAATTCAAGCAGCCCTTTATTTCGTATGTATGACGAACAGTGTTGCCAACATTTTTCAGGAAGAAGCCGCCAGATTGGACAAAAATGAAAGCCTTCCGCTGTTTTAAAATTTTCCCCCCGCTGTTGGACTTCCAAAACCGTCAGATCTGATGCGAAAAAAGCTAAATTGGCAACACTGATGACAAAGCACGCTTCGTTCACAGGAACAAAACAACAACAACATTCGCGATCTTGCTCGCGAAACACAACAAACGCTCTTGGCTCTCTTTCAGTTGCTCACGCTAATATTGTGTATGTATGCGTGCACACGCATTGAACGTTTTCAATGCTTGCTTAGCGAGCTTGCATTTAATGCCTTTTAAATAATGTTTTTTATTTTTAAAATAGGTTGCAGGTGGAATTAGAAAATTAAAATACCAATACGAATCTGGAAATTATTTTTCTGATTTTTAAAAAAAAACTTCAAGCCTCTAGGACTTGTGGTTTGGCCATGGCTGTGATATATCAGTCAGTCAGTCAGTCAGTGAGTCAGTGAGGACAAATCATTTTATATATATAGATAGCTTGCAGGTGTGAATTAAATAAATTCTCTGTTAAAAATTATTCTAATTAAAAAAAAAATTAAGGCTTTATGTGACATGTGTTTTGGCTATGGCTGTGATATATCAGTCAGTCAGTCAGTGAGAACCAAGCATTTTATAGATATAGATTTAAGTGGTGGAAAAAATATTCGAAATATATGACTACAAAGTAAAGAACTCTTTTATATGTGTGTAAGTCTTAACATAAGCAAAAAAAAAAACATGGTTAATTAAAAGCTTCGCTTGTGTCAAAATTATATTTTTTAATTCACTGCACACCCATGTTTCATAGAATCCAACTAATTGAGGAAACTTGAGGCAATATTGGGATATTCCATTAGATCCACACACATTAAAATTGGGTTTATCTTCGGAATGTTTTAACGTAAATGTTTTGCAGAAATCTACTCGGCTTTTATAATACCCCGGTTAATTAAGTTTCTATAAAAAAAAAATAATAATGTGCGTAACAGGCAGAAGGCGTGATAGACCCTATAATTTGTATATATATATATTCTTGTTCAGCTTCTTGGTATGTAGATTCTTCTATATTGCAAGAAGATCAAGTTTGTTTTAGAGTTTGGCCAAGGCCCTTATAACGCCCGAAAATCGTCCTATCTTAGTTATAAGAACACAATGCTTAAAATTTCTGATATTGCAAAGACGAAGCGTGAAGTGTCTGTTAATTGTACTCTTTTTTAGAGGTGCGTCCCAATTATCGATTTTCGAGAATGTCAATTTTCGAAAGCTTTACTTTTTTTTGAAAGGGAATGAATATAGCTGCGATTCCTTCACATCCAGTCTAAGACTTTAGTTGCTTTGGAGCTATCAATTTTTAAATTACGAAAATCATGTTTTTCAGAATACACAATTTGCAAGTGTGGTTAAAATTAAAAAAACAAAAAAATTTCTAAATATGATATATTTAATTGATTTTAACGAAATTTGGCCAGAGTACACATATATAACACATAACCAGATACATTAACTGTGAAACTGGTTGATATAACTAAAGAAACAACAGCACTTTCCATATTAGAGGCACATTCTCAACCGACAACTCCATTGGCAGATATATGATATAGTAATCCGATTTTCACCTAAATGGAACAAAAAGTGTAAGAGAACATAATATGGATATTGTGTGTTATCTTAAAAATGGCAAACAAAATTGCATACTTAAGGTCACTTTTTCGATGGATATGGATAATAGGTGAAGTAAAAAGTTCGTTCGGATTTTATCTAAGAGAAGACGTTATTGTCCATAGTACTAGTGTTACGTGTCGCATCACATCATACTATAAGGCGATGAAAACGTGTTTATTCGCGCTAAGAGTTTGTCTTTGACAGTTTTTCGATTAATTGACTCTGTACGTTGTGAGAGCTTGTCAAAGATGGACACCAGCAAAGAGAAAATTCGCTATATTTTACCATTTTTCTTCGAAAATAGCGAAAAAGCAGCCAAAGCGGCTGAAAAAATTAATTTAGTTTATGGACCCGATATTGTAAAGGAACGTGTACCACAAAAGTGGTTTGCTAGGTTCCGTTCCGGTAATTTCGATGTTAAAGATGCACCACGCGTCGGGAGGCCTGTCGTCGAAAATTGCGATGAAATCCTGAAAATAGTGGAAACAGACCGTGACGTGAGCACTTACTTAATTGCTAAAGAACTGAAGATAAGTCAGAAAACCGTTTGGAACCATTTGCATAACTTGGATTCAAAAAAAGCTCGATGTTTGGGTGCCACACGAACTAACGCAAAAAAACATAATGGATCGAATTTCTATCAGCGAATCGTTACTGAATCGCAACAAAATCGACCCGTTTCTGAAGCGGATTGTGACTTGCGATAAAGATTGGGTCAATTACGACAACATCGAGGGCAAACGGTCGTGGTCAAAGCTCGGGGAAGCGGCCCAGACGGTGGCCAAGACCGGATTAAAGGTTTTGCTGTGTGTTTGGTGGAATTGGCAAGGAATCATCTACTACGAGCTGCTTCCCTATGGCCAAACGCTCAATTCGGCCCTCTACTGACAACAACTGGACCGCTTGAAGGCAGCCCTTATCCAGAAGAGGCCATTTTTGATCAACGGAGGCCGAATTGTGTTCCATCAGGATAACGCCAGGCCGCACACGTCTTTGAAGACGCGCCAGAAGTTCCGGTCTTAATGGTGAGAAGTTGGCTTCAAGAGAGGCCTGTAAAAATTGGATCTCTGAGTTTTTTGCCAATAGGGACGCAGCCATCTACGAGAGGGGTATAATGAAGTTGGCATCTCGTTGGCAACAAGTTTACGAACAAAACGGCGCATATTTCCTTTAAATCGGACAAATGTACACAAAGTTATCATCTTTTAAAAAATCAATAAAAACCGTACGAACTTTTTACTTGACATAATATATGCGTTACTTAGAAAATAAGTCAAGTATTCTTTTCAGCATCAACGAACAAATTTGGCACACAGACTGCAATTGCGTTGGAACAAGCCAAGTTTGTTTCAAATGTTTACCACGCTCCCATCCGCGCTAGCATTTTATGAACATCCAACACATCATTATTTTTAGGATATTACGTTATTATTGGTTTCTAACGTTACCAGGTGTACCAATATGAAGTGAGTGGCAAGATACAAACGTCTCTATAGGAAACACCTGTTGTGATCGAGCCCTTATTTTTATATTGATTCTTTGCTATTACATTTGTGAAAAATATTTACAATACATCATGTCATTAAACCGGCAACATCATATTTTTTCAACTTGTTAAAATTCTTGACTTTTGTACCAAAAAGTGATGATTTGCGGAAAGGATTTTAATTTTTGTTTTCATTTCAAGAAAAGTGCTGCAGGGTCGCATCGAATGCTTGTCGAGGCATATGGTGATCATGCTCTATCTGAAGAAAAATGCAAAAGATGGTTTTAACGGTTCAAAAATATTGATTTTGATGTGAGAAATGAAGAACTTGGAAAACCACGAAATTCGGGGTTTTTGTGGGACCAAAAAGGTGTGGTGTACCACGAGCTCCAAAAACCTGGTGAAACCGCTAATACTGATCGCTACCAACAACAAATAATCAAGTTGAACCATGCATTGGTGGAGAAACGACCAGAATGGGCCAGGAGACACGGCAAGGTAATTTTGCTCCATGACAATGCACCTGCACATACCTGCAATACCGGTTCAGGATACTATCAAAACACTAGACTTGGCTCCTTCCGACTAGCATTTGTTTTCATCGATGGGATACGCATTGACTGAACTGCACTTTGATTCCTAAGAAGAATTCGAAAATTGGGTGTCTGATTGGTTTTGCTTTAAAAGACGAACAATTTTATTGGGGTGGTATTCATAAATTGTCAGAGAGGTGGTCAAAATGTGTAGAAAGCAATGGCCAATACTTTGAAAATAATGTTTTTACTTTCCCATTAATAATTAGTGTTTTATTAAAAAAAACCGCTTATTTCATATTGGTACACCTGATATATATTATTATTATACATTATCCTACCTAATCGCATTAAGATCAGTTGGGCAGAACGGCAGTAATAATTCTTGTGATTTTTAAAGCAATCAAGCTGCTTAAAATATGTAACAGGTATTTCTATTCAGTGTCCCGACTTTAACTTTCTGACCACTTTTTCATTACAGATGAATATTAACATTTGTATTTGTCTGCCTTTAAATAAGACTAATAAGATAGAAACTGCAATTGATTTGGGGTGTGTATATCGGTATGTGTTCAATCCAACATTGCCGTAGCTTCGACAACGAGTAGAGAGCGGAAAATTCGGAACACCTGTCCTGCATATCTACTAGCAGAGGCAGACGCAAGATTACATAAACTTAGCTCACTATGCAAAGAAAGCAATATAACCCCTAACCATATAACAATACAATTTTTAAACCACAGCAATAGGATATACCTAAATTCAAGCTCAATTAGGTTCACCCCCTTGTGGGTCGACACGGAGCGAATTGTTCAATCCTGCTCACCACAATCACCTAACATTGAGGTATGTGTGATCTAAGAAATGCACATATCACTTGGAAAAAATCAAGCCATTTAGATATCTTAACCAATCTGACAATCTGCACCTGGAATAGTTTGTGAATATAGTTCAAACCGGTTTATAGTATATCACTGGCAATGGAACAATAAGTCGAAAATTTATTACAGCACTCTGCAAGATCCTAAAATCTGCAGCATGTCAAAAGCATCTGTATGTCGTTGTTCAGGGTATACTTTTGTCGAGTACATTCAATTTTTTTTTTAAATTTTAATAGTAAGACAAGCACAGGGCGGAGGCCCCGATTTTAAATTTATACGGCTTAAAAACGATCCTATTTCAGCAAAGTGCGTCTTCAAGTTCATTATAATAATTATATGTTGCTCCGTACTTCTAGATGCAGGTGCACTTAACTTTAGGAGATCTTTGGGAAAAATATTTTGATTTTTTTTTTTTAATGTCTAGCAACACAATTTAACTTTTTTTAACTACTGGGCATAAACTCACAATTTTAATAGGTATAACAATCAATCACTTTTCTTCTATGATGTAGTTTTTATATCCGTTATATAACTAAAGTGGTATATTATATGCGTTACAATGCATGTATTTGCATACGTATTCACTTTAATTATGTACCATAGAAGGGGTTGTATTGTAGCAATATACAAAATATTGAAGCCATACGTCCCAATCAGTTGTATTCACTATTATGTAAGAACGTATGTAATTGTTTAGGGTCTTGTAACTTCGTCCAACAGTTCATAGTGTCTGATGGTGGTGTACTGAAGACGTTATGATGTCTATTTTTAAATATTAACACAAGTCAATAATTATGGGATTTTTATAATCTGTGAACAAATCCATTATGAATAACGAATGTCAAATCATCATATAATGTAGACAATACTGTTTATTTTCATTTTCTATTATGATCAAAGGCTTGAATGACGCAACCAAATGGGTTTAAATAAATATAGTCCATATCTTTGAAATAATCGATTAAAATTTCTTCAAATACTTTTCGGTCGGTACCGTTTTGAGCGGGCTAATTTCATTAATACCGGCTTCAGTTTCAAGCCATTCAAAGAACTGAACTAAGTCGAGAGTTTCATTAGTAAAAAGATTACTAACATTAATTCTTTTTATAACTATTGAAATGGAGGTACACAAGAACTTGCTCTTACATTAGTGTCATTCAATTTTACAAGCATTTAACATTCATATTCTAAAATTCATTGAAAAATTCACACAAAAAAAATATGTTCAACACTTAACACATTCCTAAAGAACTTGTTGAATATTTTTGCTGACCAATGTTCATATTCTTAAAAAAATCTGTAAGTCGATATTGTTTTAAAAGCTTACAATTAGGGCTTACTAAGAATAATATAAAATATTTTTTTAAATAAAATCTTTTGGGGTTAAAAACCAATTTTATCTTATTTTTTTTTTTTTTGTTGACTGAGCTGTTATCTGCATCTGTATTAATGTTTTCTTTGTTAATAATTGAATGCTTTTTGACACTCCGTGATCTGTTCGAATCAAACATTCTTTTTTCATAATATTGTTATGTGACGACAATGGTCGGAAAATATTTATTGAAACGTATGTAATATTTACAAACTGCAAGAAATATAATATATATACCGATATTTTTGATTTTTGATGTATGTACTTTGATCCAAAGCCTTGTGCACCATTCAATTAATATTATTTTATGGAAGATGGAGGAACATTTTTATTTAATTTCGAGGGGATTTCGGTATCTCTAATAAGATTTTATCAGAGCTCGCAAATATCAGTTGACCGTTTCTTGCAGTCACCAAATAGCAATTTATTGCGCATCACTCGCTCAAAAATTCACACAAGAGTCGTTCACCAGTATTAAACGAACAGTCTCTGCTCAACCAAAAGTTTCGTCTTTCCCTTTTGCTCTTCTCATTCGCTGCCCGTTTTGCAACGAGCGAAGAAAATAAAAGTCTTTTGCATTTGTATGAGTGTATATGCCAATGATCAGTCTACTTGTAAATCACACTTGCTTTGTGAATTCGGTGCGTTTGGAGAATGTAAGTTACTTGAAAATGATGCGATGTTAGCTGCAATCTACATTGATCCACGCGTCAATTGCATCTTAAATGACCAGCAAAAATGCCTAGCAAAGCAATATCTAACAAAAAAATAGTATATCGTTTATTTGAACTAAAACAAGTAAGGCTACGTGTGTTTGAAGTTAAGGACAAAAGACCGTTTGCGATGAGCTTTTCGTTTTTTCGCTTATCTGCTAATCCTCAATGAGGGAGCGTTCAGTTGGATCGCTCCGTCTCAGTTGTTTTTGAGTGAGAACTAAGCGACTGAGAACGGTTAACCGAAAACCAAATCAAAGAGAAACGAAAAGTTCTGTTCAGAACGAGAGCACACGCGCATCGTCTTTTACGGTTGTGTTAGTGTGCAGACCGCCAAACGAAAAACGGCCAACTGTTATTTGCGAGATTATATTGAACTGGTTAAGTGATTCATATTAAACTTTATTAAAGTTGATTATTTTAAATCTGATGTGTTTAAGATTCAAACATCTGTTTTTTGAATATGATTTTGTACTTGCGGCAAATATAATATTTCATTTTTATATTCAACTATATATTTTCATTTTTTGAATGACGTCGGAACGGGATGGTTGTATTGCAATATTTTCAATTCTGTGTACTCCAACATACATAAAAAAGGTGACAAAATTAGATAAAAAAAAAACGATGTCGAAATTAGATAAAACATTTTGGATATTACATTAACCAATCGCGCATTTGTTTGATAGATATGGGTCCCCATATGCCGGAAAACATATTATATTCGATTTTGTGAAAAATTTTTTCTTTTTTATTTTTATAATGTTGCCACATTTGTCATCATTACTCAAAACTAACAAAACCGATTTACAAAAACTTTAGTTTTTATGTAAGCTTATGAATCGTTATTCGTTATTTTATTGGCAAAATTTAATCTTATTCATCAACATACATCCCATCAAGAGTGATACAATCAGTTCAACGCCGCTCTAGCATTTCGACACCATTTTTGTAAAACGATTTGTCTTTGGCTTCAAAATAAGCTTCAGTTTTGGCGATCACCTCTTCATTCAAGACAAATTTCTTTCCAGCGAGCATTTTCTTCAGGTCTGCGAACAGGTAGTAGTCGCTGGGGGCCAAATCTGGAGAATACGGTGGGTGCGGAAACAATTCGAAGCCCAATTCGTGCAGTTTGGCCATTGTTGCGATCGACTTGTGACACGGTGCATTGTCTTGGTGAAAGACCACTTTTTTCTTCTTCATGTGTGGCCGTTTTTTGGCAATTTCTTCCTTCAAACGCACTAATAATGCCATGTAGTATTCGCTGATGATTCTTCTTCCTTTCTCAAGATAGTCGATGAACAAAATTCCCTGCGCATCCCAAAATACAGACGCCATAACCTTACCAGCCGAATTTTGCGATTTTGGCCGCTTTGGACGTGGTTCTCCTGCTCCAGTCCACTCAGCTGACTGCCGATCTGACTCTGGAGTGTGGTGGTGGATCCATGTTTCATCCATTGTCACATACCGACGCAAAAAGTCCTTTTTATTCCGGTTGAACAGCTCCAAACAGCTCTCGGAATCATCGACGCGTTGTTGTTTTTGGTCCATTGTGAGCAAACGCGGCACCCACTTTGAGAACAGCTTTCTCATGGACAAATGTTCATGCAAAATAGTGTGGACACTGCCTTCTGATATCTTTAAGGTGTCAGCTATCTCACGCAATTTCACTTTTCGGTTTTCCAATACGATTCGGTGGACTTTTTCTATGTTTTCCGGTATAACCACCTCAATTGACCTTCCAGGGCGTTCAGCATCGTCAGTGTCTGTACGGCCACGTTTAAAATCAGCAAACCACTTCTCCACCGTTTGCCTCGATGGGGCAGAGTCCGGATAACACTTATCAAGCCATGCTTTGGCCGTGATTGTATTTTTACCCATCAAGAAGCAATGATAAATCAACACACGAAATTTCTTTGAATTCATTTTTTTTAACAACTAAAAAGTAGCGTCACTTGAGCCTCTGTAACTTGTAAACTAATCGTCCGATTGTCATGAAATTTTGACAGATATCTTTTTAAGGTTACTACTTCCTAATAATCATATAGATTATTACATAGCAACGCCATCTATGTGTCATCCTACGGACTTATTGAGTGATGTGTAGATTCTTTATTTCTACATCCAACATGTATCTCACGAAACATTGGAGCACTGAACGTATTTAATTTTTAAGAAATAAAACTACAAATAGTCCAGTGGAAAACATTGAGGTACGGCATTACGTCGAATATGTGGACGGACGACTTCTTTAAAGTATCGTATGTATTATTGACGATGTTAATGTCAAAGCTGCATTCAGCGAAATAAGTGTTAGCCACTTAGTCCACTATGTTATTGATAATCTTGTTTAATTCGGGACCCCGACATTAGAAATATCCGTTACATTCTTTACAGAGCTTGATTAGTAGAAAAAATTAATTTGCCCAACTGATTTTAAGGCGATTAAAAATTTCTTTTTTCACCTACAAATAATTTGTCGCAATTTACAGAAATTTAAATGGTATATATCATCGAATAATGTGCGACAAATATGCTGGATATTCACTTAAATAGCCCTACTAAAAAGATAAAACAGTTAAATCCTCTTAAAACACAAATTGATTTAGTTTTCTCCAAATATTTAAAACCCACTCAAAACAATAACATACAATCCATTACATTAAATGAAATACAAGCTTAGAAATATGTAAATATCACAGCGAGGGCAGTCTGCGCTAGAGACGGTAGCAGCTCAAAGGATACAAACGAGGACAAGCAATATATACAGCTAATACGGAAAATTTGCTACGACTGTTCAGACAGATCCAGTAATGAACCGATCGAATGATAAGCTTCCAACAAACAAAGTGATTTGCATACAGTTTCCAAAACAAATTAACTACAGATATGTTCTTTTGTCGTTGAAAATATATAGGACAAAGTGGTGCCTGCAACTGAATCTGCAAGAAAGGCGCACTTAGAGGGAGAAATAAAGGTAGATAGTTTGTGAAAAAAATTTGTTCAACGTGTGCGTTAAACTGGTTTGTTAATGGTTCGAATAATCAAATTTCCAGATGAAGCTCATTTCCACCTCGGTCGTTACGTCAATAAACAGAATTGTCGCATTTGAGGCTCCGAAAACCCACGCGTCGTATTGAAGAAGCCAATGCATCCACAAGAAGTTACTGTTTGGTGCGATATGTGGTCAGGTGGCATCATTGGCCCGTATTTCTTCGAAAACGAATCAGGAGCCGCCGTAGCCGTCAATGGTGACCGCTATTGGAAGACTTTCTTTCCTCCGAATGGAAGATGAAGACATCAACAACATATAGTTCCGACAGGACGGCGCTACGTGCCACACAGTCAAACTTCTACATATAAAATATCAGAAATTTTGGGACTACAGTATGCTTTTATCATAAGGAACAAATTCCCTTGTTGTTTAAAATATGTTGTAAGCTCCTAGTGGTTCCAGCAAGAAGTGCTGCATCTGAAAGGGCTTTTTCCAAATCAAAAAACTTAATTTTAGATAAATAAAATATATAATACTAGTGGACCCGCTTTTGCGTCCTTGCTTTGCTCGGACGCAGATCCCCACTTAAAGTATCAGAAATACTATTATTTAAATTATTTCATTTGCAGACCACTAAAGAGGTGGCGCCATCTAACAATAAGCCCGTAATGCTTTACGGATTGTATGTTTTATAAATAAAAACAATTTTTTTAATGTATAAATTTCTTAATAAAACATTTTAATGGTACAGGATATTAGAGACTACATACAAAACTTAAGGGGAGGCAACGAATAATAAAATAAGCCTTGTCGTCAATTCTCATAGCAGCCCATTCATATGTACACACTTACGTATGACAAAGAACGCAATATAAGTCACTTCTTCGTTCACAGGAACAAAACAACAACAACATTGGCGATCTTGCTCGCACTACGCACATGCAAAAGCGAACACAAAAACAAAAACAACGCACATGCAAAAGCGAACACAAAAACAAATGCCATGGCTCTCTTTGAAGTCGAGTCTAACTGTTGTTCTCTGGCTCTCTTTCAGTTGCTCACGCTTAAATTGTGTATGTATGCGTACACACGCATTGAACGTTTTCAATGCTTTCTTAGTGAGCGTGCAATTAATGCAATTTAATTAAATGTTTTTTAATTTTTAAAATAGGTTGCAGGTGGAATTAAAAAATAAAAATACTCATACGAATCTAGAAATTTTTTTTCTGATTTTTTTAAAAAAAACTTCAAGTCTCTAGGACTTGTGGTTTGGCCATGGCTGTGATATATCAGTCAGTGAGTCAGTGAGGACAAAGCATTTTATATATATAGATAATGTTTTCGCTTTCAAATATTGAAGTAAATAAATTATTATTTACTGCAGAAGGCAGTCCGCGTCGCATATACGAAAGCATCTATGACAGCTACATAATAAGTTGTTTGATTTGAGCCAAATTTGGTCAAAATGTATAAGACTAACCCAGATGCATATTCGGTTCGATTGGTTGAGATATTTCAAGAAACAAAATTATTTTCGTACTAAATGATGCTATAGCGAGTATTTTTATCAGAGCTAAAGGATTAAGTAATCCGATTCACAAATACATACCATGTTTAAAGTCTCTACCGCTAATCATCTGTGCGTTCAATGTGTTCAAACGGACGGAGCCGATCAAGTATACACTTTAAAACTTAAGGGAGACTGGCACGCCTTCTGCCTTTTGCCTATTTTCAATGGACAGATTCAATGCAAAAAAGTACATTAAATAAAATGCTATAAAATCAAAATGAACACAGAAAGACGCGTGTGTATTAAAATTTATACATTCCTAATTGAACAAAACTTTTGATGATCACTGATATAGAGAAAAACTTTTTCATAATAAGATTAATTTTTGTTTAAATACCTGACACGGGACATATATTGTGGCGGTCCATTAAGTGCCTCAATAAGTGAGACAGGAATGTATCCAGTTGGAATATCAATAGGCACTGTGTCGCCAGCCACTGAGGTTGGTGTATTTTGATGTAGCATGTGTGTACTGATCCCTTTTTGTACCGCTCGTATTTGAAGCAGGGCGCGGAAAGGTGCTCGACAAATCGGGCAGTTGTTAGCCTGGTATCGCAGCGAGTCGGCACACGAATTGCACAGACAGAGATGGCGGCAGGGCAAAATGAGTGTGTCGCGAGTTTCGCTCATGCAAATAACACACTCACTGCCATGGTCGTCAATTTCTTCATCTAATGACGACTTGTTTACCGCTTTATTTTCAATACCGTAAATCTCCTGTAATAGATAGCAAAGACCGTCCACAAATATCTTCTGTTTGAGAGCGCGAAGCACATATGTTCTTGTCTCTGGATGATGATCAATCACACAAATAGTTGTATGCGACTGACGACATTCTTCGTTGCCTTCCTCTACAACGCAGTGTATAGCTACTGGGTACTGATCGCGTCCAGCGTTGTAGACGAAATCATCCTCGTGCATAAGCTGCGGATTAAATATGTGGCTGGGCTGTGAAAAGCATTGATTTATGCCTTTCTCGTAATGGTAAGTATCTGACGAGAATGTCAGACTCTCGCGTTGAGTCAGTGTGACGCCGCTGGGACTGACATTTTCTGTACAAAAGTAGTACACCGTAATGGCACACTTTGCATCAGAGTCGAAGGTAAACTCAATATTATAACAAGAGTTTGTAGGTACAATTTCTGAGTCTGCCAAATTACATAGCACATTGCCGTCAACCACCATCTGGATACTTTCATTTATCTCATTTTTCTTATAGCTCTGCTGCAAAGTATCATCACATTCACCCTCAATAGAATTTTGTTTCTTGTCATAGGGCACTCGCACAAATCGAACAGATTCCTTGCGTATGTTGATAAGACTCTTTAACGTTTTGGTTGGCTCATTGGCCTGTGGTGGCGGATAGGGAAAGGCTGTGGGACGATTCCCAAGGAAGTTGAGGTCTGCATTTTCGCCAAACAAATATGACTCGGGCTGAGGCGTGTCAAAGCGCTCACCACCCATAATAAAGTGCGTGCCAAAAAAGTTTCCTGCTCGTGGTGGATATTTGTAAGCATGATTAGTTGTGTGATCCGCTTCCTCAACAGCAGCGTTTTGCCTGCTTACAAAGTTTCCCATCTGTATATGGTTTTTCGATTTGATTTTTAATTTAGGACCTTGTTTGGCTTTAACGTATATAACACCCACGTATATGCGTCTAAAATAATTTCTAGAGAGGAGTTGAAGTAGATGTTTCCATCGATGCACTCAAATTTGAAGTATCGATGTTCGATTGCAAAAATCGATATTTTCTCTGATCATTTGTGAGAAAATATGCCAAACGCAAACGAGATGCTCAAAATGCAATAAAATATTGTCTTTTGTAGGTAATAACGGTAAGATGACTGTGTTGGACATCTGATTGTTGGTATTGGCGGCGAAACACAGCAAAGTTGCCTGAAAATGTTTGAATCAATCAGGTATATCTCATTTAGTTGAGATAGGTATTGACATCGAAAAAGTTTTTCGCTAAGCATTAACGCCATATAAAATAATAGTAACGAAATGCAAATTAAATTATCCCATTTGACATTCGCTAGAACGATACTCACAAATGGCACCAAAACAAATTGCCACATAATGTGTGGTGTTTCTCTACACTGATGGAAAAAATTGTAATAGTAATTTGTAGATTTAAACTCACCGCAAAAATATTAGTTGTTTGTTAAAAAATAAAACTTGCAAGAAATACCAAATAAGTTAAAGTGAATAAAAGGACATCTTGACCTATTCAAAACGAGGGACAAGATCAAATTAATTCAAGAAAATTTGTATTAAACTTGTTGTTGGTGTTGTATTTGTTTGTATTTCAGCAAAGCACTCAACCAATTGGGTACTGTTTGGTATTCTGTTGGTCACTATAAAATAACCCTGACCAAGCTTAAGTGAGAATCTAGCATTATTAAGTAAAATACAAATGAATAACCTTATATAATTAACGTTAAATAATATACAAATTATGTTTATAATGTAATTATTTCACCTAATCTCTTCATAGTTAAGGAATATATATTTTTTGTAAACAAATATAAGTGAAATACATCTTATATAATAATTGTGTAATCTGTTTAATTTTGATCATAAGAATATCATACCCATCAAATCAGCGCTGTCAAAAAACGTACTATACAGTATAATTTTTTATCACATTTCTGCACTGCTTAAAATGATAAATGTTTACAAAGATAACGGTAGCATCGATGTTTTCCTATTATAAATCATCAATGGTCGCAAATATCGATGTTTTACCACAGTGAGAGCGAAAACACTTTTCTTCTTCTTTCTTCTTCTTCTTTATGAATTTGTTAAATTTACGGTGTTTTACCTTCAAAAATATTGAAGGCAATAACGTTTAAAGCGTAAAGGGTATTTCATAGTAGTAGGCATTTTCATAGACACTTTCGGTTGTATGAAATTAACTGTCTGTGGGTTATTTGCTCACTAATATAACATAAAATCAGAAGCTCTTTTTTAAATTTTCAACTGCATTTTATTTTTTAAAATAAAAAATATTTATTAAATCGAATTAATAATGTATGTTCGCAAAATCTATGTACTATTTTTCAATCCGTAAAGCATTACGGGCTTATTGCTCTAACAATAGATGGCGCCACCTCCTTAGTGGTCTGCAAATGACAAAATAATTTAAATAATAATATTTCTGATACTTTAAGTGGGGATCTGCGTCCGAGCAAAGCAAGGACGCAAAAGCGGGCCCACTAGTAACCTATAAGTAACTCATTTCATATAAGCAAAAGTGTCCAAGCAAATGCCTCGACATTGGGTTCACGGGAAATTTTTGCCGTGGACGCAATGTGCGAGGGAAATTTTTTTGACTTTCAGTTCGGTCGGCTGCCAGAGCTCGTTGCTTGCTCAGTACTTGCTACCTTTTTGTATACAATATTTTGTATGATAAAAAACCAAAAATTATATAAATGCTCTTTCTCACAGTAATCGATGGAACGATCAAAAGTTGTATTCGTTCATTGTATTAATTTTAAATTGATAATTGATTTACATTACATTTTCAAAAATATTTTGTTTCGTATTGTATTTTTGCACTTTTGAAGAATTACAACATAGTGGTGCCATCTATTGTTAATGCCGCCAATTGACAATAAACCCATAATTCGGCACGGATCGGTAAATAGTACAAAGAATTTGCTGACATGCATTTTTAATTAAATTTAAATTATTATATATTTTATTTTCAAAAATAAATTCCAGATGAAAATTTAAAAAGGGCTTTTATTTGGATCTTATATGCACTGATGTACACGTTGCCAACTCATTCTATTCAGTATCAACACGAATGTAAGTTAAGTAAATGTATGTATGTATGACAACGAACGCAATATAAATTACTGCTTCGTTAACAGGAACAAAACAACAAAACTCGCAGCTTTGCTCGCACGGGAGCGAACACAAAAACAAATGCCATGGCTGTCGAGTCTAACTCTTGCCTTTTTTCAGTTGCTCACGCTAAAAATGTGTATGTATGCGTACACACGCACTGAACGTTTTCAATGCTTGCTTAGCGAGCTTGCATTTAATGCAATTAAAATTAATGTTTTTTATTTTTTTAAATAGCTTGAAGGTGGAATTAAAAAATGAGAATACCCATGCGAATCTCAAAAAAAAATGTCTGATTTTTAAAATAAAATTTCAAGTATGTAGGACTTGTGGTTTGGCCATAGCTGTGATATATTAGTCAGTCAGTGAGGACAAAGCATTTTATATATATAGATTTGCTTAGTGGTGGTATTGAGCAAATGCCCCTCCATTGTTGAATTTTTATTAACATTATTTTACGATAGTACTATCGATTAATCGATAATACCAACACCGATTTCCGAAAACCTCGTTAGTGCTCACTATCGATGTTTCTGCAGCGTTAGTTCACATTACTGGCGATAAGGTGGAATTTATGGTAGATAACGTCAACACTGGGCTTTACTAGAATGTACAATTTCCCAAGCATATTGGTATCGAAATTAATTAAATTTTCGCCACTTAGCAAATAACCTAAGCGATGCCACCTGACTTGAGTGACATTGTTTACATTTGTATATGCTCTTTTGCTTTTGCCGTTAAAGAAATAAACGCGCGCACTGTGATTTATCAAGTGAGCTCTCAAATTTTTGCAATATTTACTGTTTAATTTTATTTTATTGCATTTTCTATTCTATTCTTTTGTTTTGTTTTATTTTTGTTTGAAGCCGTGTTATTTTGTCTATCATATATTTATTAACCTTTTAACATATTTTAATGAAGATATTTTTAAAAGTTTAAGTGTGGGTCTACGTCCGAGCAAAGCTGGGACGCAAAAGTGGGCCCTCTAGTTCATCATAAATTTATTTAATTTTTGGTGTTTTATTATACAAAATATTGAATACAGAAAGGTAGTAAGCGTCAATGGTATTTTATAGTGCGCATGTTTTGTGCTTCGCTTACTGAACAAGCAACGAGCAACAACTGGCAGCCGACTGAACTGAAAGTCAAAATAATTCTCCTCGCACATTGCGTCCACGGCAAAATTTTCCCGCGGACCCAATGTCGAGGCATTTGTTTGGGCACTTTTGCTTGTATGAAATGAGTTCTCAATAGGTTATTTGTTTAGTGTCAATACCGACTTCTGAATGGCAAAGTCCCTTGACACATCAATTATACGAAAAAAAAGCAAATTTACTTTCATTTGTTTTATTATCTATATATATAAAATGCTTTGTCCTCACTGACTGACTGACTGACTGACTGATATATCACAGTAATGACGAAACCACAAGTCCTAGAAACTTGAAGTTTTTTTCAAAAAATCAGAAAAAAAAATTTCCAGATTCGTATGGGTATTTTTATTTTTTAATTCCACCTGCAACCTATTTTAAAAATTAAAAAAACATTTAATTAAATTGCATTAATTGCACGCTCGCTAAGCAAGCATTGAAAACGTTCAATGCGTGTGCACGCATACAAACACAATTTTAGCGTGAGCAATTGAAAGAGAGCTAGATCTGGCTCGAGACTCGACAAAGCCATGGCATTTGTTTTTGTGTTCGCTCCCGTGCGAGCAAAGTCGCGAATGTTGTTGTTGTTTTATTCCCGTGAACGAAGCAGTAATTTATATTGCGTTCTTTGTCATACATCTATATATATAAAATACTTTGTCCCCACTCACTGACTGACTGACTGATATATCACAGCCATGACCAAACCACATGTCCTAGAGACTTGAAGTTTTTTTTTTAAAAAATCAGGAAAAAAAATTTCCAGATTCGTATGGGTATTTTTATTTTTTATTTCCACCTGCAACCTATTTTAAAAATTAAAAAACATTTAATTAAATTGCATTAATTGCACGCTCGCTAAGCAAGCATTGAAAACGTTCAATGCGTGTGTACGCATACATACACAATTTTAGCGTGAGCAACTGAAAGAGAGCCAGAGAACAACAGTTACACTCGACTTCAAAGAGAGCCATGGCATTTGTTTTTGTGTTCGCTTTTGCATGTGCGTAGTGCGAGCAAAATCGCCAATGTTGTTGTTGTTTGGTTTCTGTGAACGAAGAAGTGACTTATACTGCGTTCTTTGTCATACATAAGTGTGTACATATGAATCGGCTGCTTTACTCATTCGTTGCTGCCCCTTAAGTTTTGTATGTAGTCTGTGATACCCTGTACCATTAAAATGTTTTATTAAGAAATTTATACATTAAAAAAATTGTTTTTATTTATAAAACAGCCCATTACACTTATTATATAGCCTTTCTTTATGAATTTGTTAAATTTACGGTGTTTTACCTTCAAAAATATTGAAGGCAATAACGTTTAAAGCGTAATGGGTATTTCATAGTAGTAGGCATTTTCTTGGACACTTTTGGTTGTATGAAATTAACTGTCTGTGGGTTATTTGCTCATTAATATAACATTAAATCAGAAGCTCTTTTTAAATTTTCACCTGCATTTTATTTTTGAAAATATAAAATATTTATTAAATCGAATTAAAAATGCATGTTCGCAAAATCTATGTACTATTTGTCAATCCGTAAAGCATTACGGGCTTATTGTTAGATGGCGCCACTAACAATAGATGGCGCCACCTCTTTAGTAGTGTGCAAATGACGAAATAATTTAAATAATAATATTTCTGATACTTTAAGTGGGGATCTGCGTCCGAGCAAAGCAAGGACGCAAAAGCGGGCCCACTAGTATATTATATTTTATTTATATTATGTATATCAAATCTTTCTTTTATTCGTTTCTCTTACATAATAATACCAGAATAAGAAATTTTTAAATATAATATAATACAAGAAGTAACAATATAACAAATTCTTCAGTGACTCTTTGCTTAAAATATAGTCAGGATAAGATATTTGAGTGATTATTCATAATAAGAAAACGAAAATAATTCACAGATCTTTCAATAAAACATAAATTCACGTTTGCCTTGCAAGTTTAGGCTAGTTTTTACTTTCGCGCGCATATGTATATTTGTTTGAATTATACTGTTAGGTAGTTACAGGTTGGCATTGACTTACGAGTTTGATGGGTGTTTAAACGAAGATGTGTTTTTATTACTGAGGGCGAGCGCCTCTCTTTATTGACAATCGATTTAAAACTAACTTAAACAAATTAGCTTGGCCCCGCCTGAAGTCGCCGGCAGCGCTGTTGGTGACACTGCCGCTGCTGTTTGGAATGCTGCCGCTGCAACCCAGTGTCGCCACCGGGGTTCAAAACGCTGACCGTGCGCCTAGGTTGCACCAGAGTGCTGGTGTCGCGTTGCATACGGTTGCCTAAGCGCAAAGCACTTGAAACGCTGACAATAATGGTTTATGTCCGCATTCCCACACTAGCGACTTATCACGCGACGCGGAAGTGAGTGTTTACGGGTTAACTTGTACACACATATGCTCATATACACATGCAAATGCATACCCAATCGCACTGGCTACTCTTACAAAATTTAAACATTCGTATAAATTAGTTTTTCATTGATGTTGCTGCTGTGAGGCATAGCAATGATTAAATTAACAAATAATTGGTGGCGACGAATTCTTGTTGGCTACCAATTTCAACACATACCATTAATTAAAAAAAAAAACATAAATTTAAACAAATTTTTTTTAGTTAATTACTATTACATATTATATTAAGGTAATTTTTATTTTAAGTAATTTAAAATTCTCTTTTTCGATTTGTCTTGCTCTTCGCATGATTTGTCCTTATGTTTGTCAACTTGCTGTCGCTCTCGCACTATTTCAGCTCTGTTTGCTGCGATAAGCTGGAGGTACTTCTATGCTCTGGTTTGGTATCAGCTGGTGATGGTACTGGAGCTATACTCAGGCCTCTTTGTATTGAACTCGAACGAGTGTTTCATATTTTCTATAAAAACAGAAAATAAAGAATTATGCATACATTGTTTTAAAAGATGTAAACTTTATCTAAAAGCAGATGGTCATGGCCGCTGGTCCAGTGGCTCTGTTGTTAGAGGCGCCGACCTGCCATAATCAGAACACAGTTCGAGAGACTGATTTCAAACCCCACCCAGGCAAAGTCAGCTTTACCTATCAAGTTATTATAAGTAGTCCTCAGGCACATAGAGTCTTGGTTTTAATTATATATCGACCTGCGATGTTATGGTGCTACAATTGCAATCTACGGGATTCAACGCTTAAAAGAATAAATAAAGTATTTGAGGTAAGATTAATGTGTTACATTTATTATTTTTTTCACAACTGCGGCCGTTCAAGGTGACTAAATAATAACAATTACAAAAATGTAATTTCAAATTAATTATTTTTCGTATCGTTTCAGTATAAAAACACATACATATACTAGAGGGCCTACACTTAAAATTAAGAGGTTAATACAAATATTATTATTTAAATTTTTATTTGTTTATTTTATTTTATTTAATGTTTTATTTATCACCTTTTTCAACAGTGGGATAGCCCATAATTCGGCATGGATCGGCAAATAGTACATGGATTTTGTAAACATGAATTTTTAATGCGATTTAAATTAATATTTTATCTTCAAAAATAAATTGCAAATGAAAATTTAAAAAAGGGCTACTATTTCGATCTTGTGTGCACTAAGTGCGCGCTGCCAACTCATTAAATTCAGTATCGACACGAATGTTTCATATGTGGAATTGAGTTAATTTAAGTACCCCTTTATTATGTATATAAATCACTTCTTCGTTCACAGGAACATAACAACAACAACATTCGCGATCTCGCTTGCACTTACGCACTTGCGAGAGCGAACACAAAAACAAATACCATGGTTTTCTTTGCAGTCGAGTCTAACTCTTGCTCACTGGCTCTCCTTCAATCGCTCACGATAAAATTGTGTATGTATGCGTACACACGCATGTGACATTTTCAATGCTTTCTTAGCGAGCTTGCATTTAATGCAAATCAAATTAATGTTTATTATTTTTTCAAATAGCTTGTATGTGGGATTAAAAAAATTAATTAAATTAAAAAAAAAATTAAAATACCCATGTAAATCTATTAAAAATTATTTTTTTTAAATTTCAAGATCAGCAGATCTGACGGTGTTGTAAGTCCAACAGCGGGGAAAAATTGGAAAACAACGGGTGGCGGGAAAAATGCTTTTTTTTTTTGCTTTCGTTAAGATTTTTTGTAAGTGTGGCATAACCGCAAATTTGTCGGATGTTCGCGCACACAGCAATACCAAAAAAACATGTGGGATTTGTAGGCACCCTCAAAAAAAATAAAATACTTATATATGTTAAAGTGCTTACAAAAACTGCCGAGCAAGAATTTGCTCTTTGCCTTTTCGTCGCAACATACTTCAACTGCCTCAGTGGATCACTTGCGCGATTTGTGTTCCACGCAGTTTGAAGATAGTGCTGCAGCCACAAAAATAAAGCATCGTACTCAATGTACAAATAGGATAAATAATGTGTTGGCCCCACATTTTTTGAGAATCTGCGAGAGAACATCGGTGATTCGAAATTTAGTTTGTTGCTAGAAAATCTACAGATATTGCCACAACAAAGTTGCTTGGTAATTTTTATTAAATTTCGTCATTAAATGAAATTAAAATTTTTTTGTTGATACATTTTGTTTCTTGCAAACAGATGTTGCTATAAACTATTTTTCTGAGAATCGTACTACAATGGTGTCAACATTTTTAAATCTGTGTACCTTAGAAGGAGGAGATGTTAAGTCAATTATTCAAGCAGTAAAAACAGAGCTCACTCGCTGGAAGCTGAATATTGAAAACTTAGTAGGCATTGGAACGGATAACGTAAGCGTAATGGTAGGAGTTAATAACAGTGTTTACACTGGACTTAAAAAAAGATGTTCCTTCTCTTGTCTTAATGAAATGTGTGTAATTTTTGTGTCTTGTTTTCAGATTCGGACTACCAAGAGTCAATAAATGCTGCTCTGAGTATTCTTTACCAGATAAGTTTTTAAAAATGGTAGGAACTTTAAAATCATATACAACTCTGGAAAATGAAATGGATAATATCGACCAAATTTTTTTTAATTGACTTTAATTAGTTCGAAAAGAAAGTTCTACAAGAGCAGTTGAATCTCAATTTAATTTTAAAAATTTTCAATATGTACATATTAATACTCAGATGTGTTTTTTTTACGAAAAGCACATAAAATTGTGTCTGTTTTTTTTCTGTTTTTTTTTTTTTTTTACAGAATTTTAGCTTTTTTTGCTTTTATTTTTGTCCAATCTGGCGTCTTCTTCCTGAATAATGTTGGCAACACTGCAGCTGACTTCAACAGCGCTGTGACCTCGGTCAAATTTTCTCTTTGACACATACCCTCTGATTCTATGCTTGGATAAACAAGGGCAAATAATAGTTGCCAACGATTCGAACGAACCAAATATGTTTAAACACACATATAAGAATAGACAAAAGGAAACATGGACATTACTTTATTAAGCTGACAAATAGAAAGACATTTAGGGAACTGTACTTTGTTAGATACCAATGCTATTAATGATAGTATTGGGATGATAATTATACAATTGAAAGTGTTGCTGTTCTTTATCCTGTGACGTGCCATTGCAAGCTGCGCACGAGCTATTACAATAGAACAATCAAATGGCTTGTGTAGCTCTGCATTTTGAGTGGTAGCACAATTCCAGCATTGGCTGTTGTAGCATAAGAAAATTATGAAGGATAATTTATTTTTGATTTGTTTTAACAAGTGCACACGTTCCGTTGAGATGGTTTAGTACTGTTGTTTTTATCGTTGTATTTATTATAGCTGCTGAGCACAAATTGTCGTCACTTGCGATGACAATCACTTAATTTGTTTAGCAGCAAATGTACAAATATAGAAGTTGAGCTACAAAACAGAGCTCATAGAGCTGAACAAAGAGGTTGAATTGCTGTCAATTCATTCGCAATTCGGGAAACACTGCGTACTTATTCCAAGCATATATATTCATTGAGATGGACAAAGTAAATATTAATGCGAATGGAGTGGTTGAGATGCTCACGCATTGTATCTCCACATTTACCAAAGTCGATGACAACGGCTGCAACTATAATGCCGGAGTAGATTCAGACGACTCCACTCTTGGTAATACTCGCAAGCCAATAGCTCCCAGGCAGAAAATTAATGCTAGGGAGCGTTACCGTACCGTTAAGTATGTAAATAACATTGTACTATTATGACCTTCACATTTACCATTCCAATTTAGCGTTAATTCCGCATACGAAGCGCTGCGAAGATTAATTCCCACAGAGCCAGTGAACCGAAAATTGTCCAAAATTGAAATCGTTCGCTTAGCCAGCAGCTATATCACACACTTGCGCAGCACTCTAATCACAGGTAAATGCATTTTGTATCAGATTTTCTTGTAATTATTTTATTTTTAGGCACAGATCGCCAGCCCTGCTTATTACACAAATGGAAAAACGAGAACGTAGAAGAGATCATCGGTGTAGCAGATCGAATAACCATTTGCACATTCTGCTCGAAACCAAAGTTAACATATGTGACGGTAAAGCGGAACTAGTTTATTACTATGCTCCATGTTTATACGTTTATTTTAACGTGAAAAGTTTATTAGGAAATGGTATTAATTTGTAAAGAGTAACCTTAAAATGTTAGTATTAGTACTTAACAATGTGCTATATAGTATAAAAGCAGGAATCGCAAATAAATCTTATTTTATATTATACATTTGTATATAACATAATAAGACTAAGAGGTAGGACGGCAATATAGGGAAAAAAATTCAAACCATTTTAAAGACGGATTTCATTGAAAGTGATACTGAATCCGAGGAATTAGGAAATTTTTGTTGCATATACACTGCGCGTCATCAGGTTAGCACAGGCTTGGCAGCAAAAGTTTTGGTTAAGTTAAAAAAAAAATATAAAAGCTAAAATTCCAAAATCAGAAGCATTTATATTAAACTTTTGACAGTGTGCTAACCCGATGACGCGCAGTGTATGAACGCGATTTCCTTCCCTTTGTATTGATGCATGCACATTTTAAATTTTAGATGACAAAGTAATGCATAAAAATTTTTAAGTATAATTATCATGTGTTAAGTATTAGAGTATTATGTATGAGTATTTTCTGATCAGTCATCAAAAAAAAATATATATAACCTGATTTGTGATTTGAACTGATGGCACACTAACCAAACCTGTTTTTTTTTAGATAGGAGGCAACAATTTATTTTAAACCTGGCTCTATTGGTAACTGTTTTTAGAGGTGCGTCCGCATTTTCTTAATGCTCTTTAATGTCAAAAGATCAAATTTGTTCCAGTAGATTATATTATTTTCTATTATCTATATATATAAAATGCTTTGTTCTCACTGACTGACTGACTGATATATCACAGCCATGGCCAAACCACAAGTCCTAAAGAAATTTTTTTAAAAATCAGGAAAAAATTTTCCAGATTCATATGGATATTTTAATTCTCTAATTCCACCTGCAACCTATTATAAAAAATAAAAAACATTATTTAAATTGCATTAAATGCACGCTCACTAAGCAAGCATTGAAAACGTTCAATGCGTGAGTACGCATACATACATAATATCGCATTTGTTTTTGTGTTCGCGAGCAAGATCGCAAATGTTGTTGTTGTTTTGTTTCTGTGAACGAAGCAGTGATTTTTATTGCGTTCTTTGTCATACCACTAAGCAAATATTTGTATCATACATACAAAATAAAGGGCTGATTGAATTAACTCGATTTTGCATATGAAACATTCATGTTGATACTAAATGGAATGAGTTGGCAGCGCGCACATTAGTGCGATAAATGAAAATATGCAATTTACCTCTTTGGTAATGTGGAAATATCGAAATAATTTAAATAATAATATTTATATTAACCTTTTAATAAAAAATATTTTTCACACTTTAAGTGTGGGTCTGCGTCCGAGTAAAGCAAAGACGCAAAAGCGTGGTCTCTAGTTAGAAAATGAAAAAAGCGGTTTGAGCATAAATTGGGGCAACCCAATCAGACCAAGATACAATTAGAGTTTATTTAGTTAGTTAGATAAGTAAGAAATAATAGAATATAGGCTTTATTAATAAGCGAAGAATACTCAAAGCTAATCGTACGGTTCGCATTGTTATGTTCAGCACACAGAGTACTGAAGAAACAGAGGATAAATGCTATAGTTAATCTAAAAGGTATGTTGATAGTATTTCGTCCAACATATGAACTAAGCCTACTTAACAGTGTTGTAAAATTTACAATGTAAATATGATTGAACATTACTCCAAGCATAATTCTTCTATGGGTTAAAGAGGGAAGATTTATTAAACAATGTCTGTTAGAGTATGAAGGAATCTAAATTTCCGAGTTTCAGCTCAAGCCGCGAAGACCAAATATTAAGAACTGTTTTTGATCTGATTCTATTCTGGTACGATGTGATTCGTATTGAGGCAACCAAATGAGGGTTGTGATTAAAACTGTGTGTGCCTATGTGAAGGCCAGTAAGGAGAAAGCGCTCTTAGTCATTCCAAAAGAATGGTGTAGGGTCAGATATGATGCTGAACAGACATGATGCTTAGCTTTACAAAACGCTTCTAATCCGTGCAGTATCAAAATTTGCAGGATCTGGCAGATTGATTGTTCGAAACCTGAGATTGGATGGGAATGCAGTGCCAAGAAGCCAAAGGGCTCCAACTTAAAAACGTTCATTCTGTCAAATGTCTAGGTATGTTATCGACACAATGAATGCGGAGCGAACAGAAGTGATATATCCGCATCTCAAGGGATACTCTTTGCGGAGGCAGTCCCTCAAATCACCATCAGGGTCAGCAACCCAAATCCTTGCTTAAATTTGGGAAGAAAAATCACAGAAACCAATTGCGACAAAGACGAGATTGAGATATAACGTGTATGGAGTCTCGCGCAGATCAGAGAGTCAGCTCCACATGCAAGAATGTCAATACGATCACGATCTAAAAAGGAATATAATTTCTAAAAAGGAACGTTTAATTTAAAGAGCATAACGCCAGAAAAAGTACAACCGGCACGGATTCTGAAAAAAAGAAACATATTTGTTGCTTTGTTAAACAAATGCCTTATAAAAAAAACAGATCTACTTGTTTCGCTACTCAAAATAATGCACAACTTGAGAAAGCAAGCTGACGGCGTATGCTTAGATATAGAAAAAATATTTTACCGGTGATTTCTGTGGCATAACTTAGAAACAGGTGCGGTGCAGCGCTACCAACTAAACGTCCTCACATTTGAAGCCACTTGTTTACCTATGCACTGTGCACGTGATTAAAACCCTAAAAAATCCTCAATGATTTCCCCGCTGCAGAGAAATCAATAGGGCCTATTCGTTTGCACGTGGATGCAGTAAATATAACGATAAACCAAATTTTAATTAATTTTTCGTATTTATTTTGAGATTTTTTAAAACGCTTATGATACATTTTTAAAAAACAACATTGATATTTGCTGTAAACAACCTTAAAATTGGTTGAATTCCTTAAATGTATGTAGATTTATGAATTTAAAATCAATTGAAAACTTAACGAAAATGCTCCATTTAAAAATAAAAAATAATTTTTTTTCATCCGATCTGTCTGCACTCATTAGATGTCCCAAAGATGTGAAGATATTGCTGAATGCTTCTCAGAGGACTCAAGATTCTTTCTGTCATTGGTTCTTCATTTTGGTTTTCATTTGAATCTTTATTTGGTGTTTCTTTTAAGTCCTCACCGTTTAAAAGGACTGTTCCAGATCTTGGCATTGTCTCTGATTGGCTGTGGCCTTCTGTTAAAATATCTGCTAAATTTGCTAGAATTGAACTTGATATATTCATATGCATTATGTTCCTCGTTTTGATCCTCATTCTGATGTCTAGAATGGGTGTCGAAACTTCCCCTGATTCTGGAAAGTTTACATCACTTTTGTGGAAGGGTTTCCATTAGCTTTTATCATATTCCCCTTTATTCTTCAATTCTGAGTTTTCGTACAGTTTGCATTAGTATCTGGCAAGTTGTTTTCTCTTCTTAATTCTATCACTGAACTCAGGATCTCATTTGCGGCTTGCATTTCGGCTACAATAAAACTAAGCTGGTCGGTAAATGAAAAATTTATAAAAAAAAAACAGTAGCTATATCTGTTGACAAAATTTGAACAGTGGTACGTCCTCAGAACAGATTGAACAGAAGTGCTTGATCAAAATATTTTCGATCTCCAACATAGCGAGTTTTAGCTTGATTTATTTGGATTTTCCAACATATAAGCCGAACACTAACGCAGTATACTTAGTTACCATTCATTTTTTGGTTTTATTTTTTTTTTTTTTTGATTTGGCAATACTGACTTGTGGTCGACAACAGCCATTTTAGTTCTCTTGTGTTTTATCCAGAATAAGAGCCTATTTTAACTAATGAAAATGGGCAATGAGATAAGAGAAAGAAATGTAATTTTTTTATCGCCTCAAATCGGACGAAGCCTATTTACATTATTTATATGTAACGAGTGTCATACGAAATGAGACAACACACAAGTATTGTTTCACGCATTCCTTTGTAATTTCTGGTAATCGACTTCTGCATTTAAATTTACAAAATAGTTAGTATGCAAAATTCGTTCAAAGGATTAATATTTGCATAAATATACTATTTTTACATTTTTCTTAGTTTGTTTTAGGAACACCCTTATTGGTAAAGACGATTAAAATTATCCCGATCAAAATGAACGGTATAGGTAAGAAATGCCTAAGCAAGTTTATTTGTTCACCTAAATGACACGTTTATTGACTGAACTGATATATCGGATGCCAAAGAACGGAAGTCCTAGAAACTTGAGGTTTTTTGTGAGCGGTGGTGTTGGGTAAACGCGGAATAAGTTTACTCGTTCATTTTTTAAGTCGTGAACTAAGTCAATCGTTTAGTTCATTATTTAGGTGGTCAGATGTTTTAAACTAAGAACGATTTGGTATTTAGTTTTCTTTTAGATTTTAATCAGTTGGCAAGTTGTCATAAACTGAGCCATCGCTTTTATTTTTGTTTTCGCGAGCAATATCGCGAATTTCGTCCTTTTTTCAGTTGAACGAAGCAGTGATTTTTATTGCGTTCTTTGTCATACATAGAATAGGGTTTAATTCGATTTAAATATGTAACATTCATGTATGATTCTGTTTTTCAAATAAAATATTGAATACATACGGTCGTACGCGTCCATGCGAATTTCATACTGAGCATAATTTGCACTTGCTTACCTATGCATATAAACGATGCTTTGTCCGTCGACTGAACTGACTGACTGATTTATATCACAGCCACGGCAAAAAACCACAATGTCCTAGGCATTTGCTTGGACACTTTTCTTGTATGAAATGAGTTCTCCATCGGTTATTTGCTTAGTGGTTTTAGTAGTTAATAAAGAGTGACACTGAGTTTAATTGTTCATTTAAATGGCACGCTCACTATGAAGCTTGATACAGATTGGAACGCTTTGAGCTTTAAAGATGCTAAAGAACATAGCTCGCAAATAACAATTGAGCGTTTTTTTCTTTATGCGCAATATCAGAGCAGAAGCGAAAATGCTCAAAAAATTCACTCTCACTCTGAGCAAGAGTCTATTTTTCTATTTTGCATCGGCTTTCGCTTGAGTTTTTTGTGTTGATCTCTTTAAACGATTCTCTTCTCGGAATCAATAAAATTGTCGTTCGCGAGTTGAGACTCAGTAAGTGAGTAAATGACAGAATAAGTTACTGCAAAAACTCTTTGAAACACTCTTCACATTAATTTGATCTGTTGACAAAAAAAAGGAATATTTTTTATAAAGAATATTTATTTATTTTTTACTTATGGTTAAGCTTAGTAGTATGCAACTCAAGAATATTTTGTGTATTTTGAGTGATAATATACACAAAATGTTTTTGCGTCGCAAATTAATATGCATCACTCGCTTAACAACGTTTTGCTTCATTTCACTCAAGCAAATACTCGCACTCTAAGTGTAACAAAAGAGAAAAGAAAAAAACGATTGTAGTCCGAGCGAGAGCGAGCTAAGCGAACAGCCGATGAAGCCGTTGCTCGCGAGTTTTTTTCGCAAATACTCAGAAAAGATACTTATTTGAAGACGACGCAAAACGCTCAACTGTTATTTGCGAGGTATGCTAAAGAAACTTGGTTTCGACAGCTCGAATCAATGGATAATATATGATGAACACTTTGAAAAATTGTTCAACTTCTTATCGGAGAATATTACCGACTTAAATATTCTAATAGTGCAAGAAATGTTAGAGCGTTGTGAACGGCAAAAGCACGGCGAGTGGTTTCAAGATTCTGAGCAGCTATTAAAGATTCATCAAATTGATTACAATAATACTGGCCTACTTAAATACACATCAACAGATTTGGACGGTCGCATAGGAGAAATAGAAGTGATTGAGAAAGGAACGAAGGAGTATTCCATACTATTTGAGGATATGCAGTAAGCAATAATTTATCATTAACTACACATTTCAAGAAGTAAACACTTTTACATTTCAAACTTGCTAAAGGAACACAAAACATAGTCTAAATAATAATTTAAGTTGCTTGGATTGCGCATTTTTGTCAATGCCCAATAAGGAACTGGAACTTATCACCAAGTGCCAAACTAAAGCTCACCAATTGGAAGAAGTTCAATGCGAAACCTGTAAACTTAGTAAAGAGGTTAATAATGACTTAATCACACAGCAAATTCATCCGTTGTTTATGCATGTTTTAGAGCAGTATTTCCTCAAATGCGACTCATTCATGCTGTATTTTAACCTCTAGATCAAGGACAATTTTAAGATTTTTGAGTATTTCGATTTAGAATGCAAAAAATTTCAAACTGGAAAATTTTCAAAAGTCGTAAGTACACACATGCATATATATATATATAGTTATTAAAATACAATGAAATATATAGTATTCAGTATTACACACTCGCGTACATAAAGGAAAACGCAAAGAAGAGGGCCACCCAAGCGATGATAGCTCACATAAGACTAAATCAAATACATTACATCAGCTTAGTCGATATGGCGCGCGAGGCGTATGATTTTCAAATTATCAATGAGAACAATTTGCAGAACACCCATGAAACTGTGCTACACACTCTGAATTTTTATGTACAGCAGTACATACAACAACGCATTGAGCTTGTACTTTACGCAAATACAACGCAGAAAATGGGACGAGCACTGCGACGTCGCGAAACTGACAGTCAATTAACAAGTGTCATTTCCAATACACTATCAACCGCCGAACTAATTTGGATACCAATACAGTTAGATTTGGAAAAGAAAAGAAACTGTACCGACAGCTCCATAAATGTTTGTACTGAAGCACAGGCGTGTTGGCAACGCATGCAATCAATGCGCTCACTTAATTCAAGTCAAATCGCCACCTTTTCACAATTCCTGTGTCAAATATCGAGCCAATTGTCTGTGCATCTCGGTCAGAGCATTCGCTCCACTGAGGAAAAGTTTGGTCGGCTTTTGGTTTATGCGCTTGAAAGCATGCTGAATACAAAGTCACAAAGTTACGTGAACGAGCAGCTGTTCGATCTGTAAGTAAAGGTTGAGACATTTAAATCTCTTTAGGTTTGATGTACATATATTTAATTAAAAGCAACCATCTGGAGCAAAAGCTGCGCCCGGTTGTCTTCGACTCTCCACTAGAGAAGCCCTTATTTGAAAATGTTCGACATTTATGCTCGATGTTTAATATTATGCAGCAACAGCAGCGATTTGAATCTAAAACTAAATATTAAATATTTTATTAGTATTTACTTCATCGCATTAGGATCAAGAAAAGCTTTGGCGCTTTAGCAAGCTTTTGTGGATTTGGTTTCTCACCGAGCCGCAGCGTTTGTTGCATGCAATTGATGATATGAAAAAGAGTTCCGCTAATATCTCGTCCCTAGCCAACAGCACATTTCGTCCCAGCGGGAGCCTACACCGTAAATAAGCTATTTACAGCTAAAGCGAAACGTTTAAAAACATCTTTACTCTGATATATATAGCTATAATAGACATTTTTAAAAGAAAAATATGTGTGAAAAGTTGGTTACATGTGCTTTGCTTAAATTTTATTTGTATTTCAGCTATTTTCAACTTTATTAATTGAATTGATTTTGTCGTGCATTGTGTCTTTCAATTCAGCATTTGTAATTATTATTCAGTTTTCTTTTCAAAATGTACGTATGTGGGACAGCGTTCTGATAAATCTAAACTTCATATCAAAAAAAGGAAGGTGAAGAAGCAGAATAATATGTCAATTGCGACCGCTTGCCGATATGGTGAGCACCAGAGAAATAGAGTTGCCACGTAAAATCTGACGTTTTTTCCATTATTTGGTTACAGCAGTTTGGGTTCATGAAACAAAAATTTAGATGGGCGCAAAAAGTTCAAAAATAGTAAGGATTAGCCGGATGGACCTGTTTGTAAGACGTGATAAGATTCTGCTTATCCAAGAAGTTGAGAAGCATTTTGAATAAATTTTTATAAGCCTGGTTAAGCGTGGCCGAGGTGCCAAATAGAAGTGAAAAATTTTCTTGGATTCAATGTTTCTTGAATGATTGCAAGGTAGTGTGCAAGTCTCTTCAAGAAAGCTGTGATACCACTGCTACACAAACCGGAAGTTGAAAGTTGACCAGAGCCAACATGCTGTTGAGTGGGATTTAGCTCCAGCCGCGAAGACCAAATATTAAGAACTGTTTTTGATCTGATTCTATTCTGGTACGATGTGATTCGTATTGAGGCAACCAAATGAGGGTTGTGGTTAAAACTGTGTGTGCCTATGTGAAGGTCAGTAAGGTGAAAGCGCTCTTAGTCATTCCAAAAGGATGTTATAGGGTCAGACATGATGCTGAACTTTACAAAACGCTTCTAATCCGTGCAGTATCAAAATTTGCAGGATCTGACAGATTGATTGTTCGAAACCTGAGATTGGATGGGAAAGCTATATGCCGTGTTTCAACGCCGAGTATAGGTCCCGAAACCAAGAAAAGTGGAACTCTCAGAACGGCAGTAAGCACACACGCAGTAGTCAGAGGGGAAGATCAACCGCGTGTGAAATGCATCTTATGCTAGGAAGCGCACAGTCTGGCCCCGTGTATCAACTCCAAGAAACAAAACAACTATTTATGTGTACACTGTCAAAGGTCGCAATAAATCGACGTTCATGAATATATGGATGATGGGCACCAACTAATTTTTATGGAGGAGAGCATGGAAAATAAACTAAATAAAGTGGACGTTGCCTGTTTAATTTAAAGAGCATAACGCCAGAAGAAGTACAACCGGCACGGATTCTGAAAAAAAGAAACAAATTTGTTGCTTTGTTAAACGAATGCCTTCTAAAAAAAAAACAGATGGCGTATGCTCAGATATAGAAAAAATATTTAACAGGCGATTTCTGTGGCATAACTTAGAAACAGGTGCGGTGCAGCTCTACCAACTAAACGTCCTCACATTTGGAGCCACTTGTTCACCTATGTGTGCACGTGATTAAAACCCTAAAAAATCCTCAATGATTTCCCCGCTGCAGGGAAATCAATAGGGGCTATCCGTTTGCACGTGGCGATATAACGATATAACGATTAACCAAATTTTAATTAATTTTTCGTATTTCTTTTGAGATTTTTTAAAACGCTTATAATACATTTTTAAATATCAACATTGATATATCCATTTGCTGTAAACAACCTTAAAATTGGTGGAATTCCTTAAATGTATTTAGATGAATTTAAAATCAATTGAAAACTAAACGAAAATGTTACATTTAAAAATAAAAAATTAAACTTCTTAAACATTGAAGATTGTTTATCCAAAACCTGATTGCCAAATATGAATTGTTTCCTTTTTTTTTTGTTTATGTGCAGTTCACTCGCGTTTTCCTGCTCATTTCTTTGATAATACATTATGCCGTCGGGTCTGAAAGTTAAGTCTGCTTAGTCCCCATCCGATCTGTCTGCACTCATTAGATGTCCCAAAGATGTGAAGATATTGCTGAATGCTTCTCAGAGGACTCAGAGGATTCTATCTGTCATTGGTTCTTCATTTTTGTTTTCATTTGAATCTTTATTTGGTGTTTCATTTAAGTCCTTACCGTTTAAAAGGACTGTTCCAGATCTTGGCATTGTCTCTGATTGTCTGTGGCCTTCTGTTAAAATATCTGTTTATTTCGCTAGAATTGAACTTGATATATTCATATGCATTATGTTCTTCGTTTTGATCCTCATTCTGATGTCTGGAATGGGTGTCGAAACTTCCCCTGATTCTGGAAAGTTTACATCACTTTTGTGGAAGGGTTTCCATTAGCTTTTATCATATTCCCCTTTATTCTTCAATTCTGAGTTGTCGTTGAGTTTGCATTAGTATCTGGCAAGTTGTTTTCTCTTCTTAATTCTGGTACTGAACTCGGGATCTCATTTGCGGCTTGCATTGCGGCTACAATAAAACTAAGCTGGTCGGAAAATGAAAAATTTATAAAAAAAAAAAAACAGTACCTAAATCTGTTGACAAAATTTGAACAGTGGTACGTCCTCAGAACAGATTGAACAGAAGTGCTTGATCAAAATATTTTCGATCTCCAACATAGCGAGTTTTTGCTTGATTTATTTGGATTTTCCAACATATAAGCCGAACACTAACGCAGTATACTTAGTTACCATTAATTTTTTGGTTTTATTTATTTTTTTTTTTTGATTTGGCAATACTGACTTGTGGTCGACAACAGCCATTTTAGTTCTCTTATGTTTTATCCAGAATAAAAACCTATCTTAACTAATGAATATGGGCCATGAGATAGGAAAAGAAATGTAAATTATTTTTCGCCCAAATCGCGAGCCTATTACATTATTTATATGTAACGAGTGTCATACAAAATAAGTCAACACACAAATATTGTTTCACACATTCCTTTTTTATTTCTGGTAATCGACTTCTGCATTTAAATTTACAAAATAGTTAGTATGCAAAATTCGTTCAAGGGATTAAGATTTGCATAAATATACTATTTTTACATTTTTCTAAGTTTGTTTTAGTAACACCCTTATTAGTAAAGACGATTAAAATTATCCTTATCAAAATGAACGATATAGGTAAGAAATGCCTAAGCAAGTTTATTTGTTCACCTAAATGTCACTGACTGACTGACTGATATATCACAGCCATGGCCAAACCACAAGTCCTAGAAACTTGAAGTTTTTTTTTTAAAAAATCACGAAAAAATTTTCCAGATTCGTATGGGTATTTTAATTTTCTTATTCCACCTGCAACCAATTTTAAAAAAAAAAAAAACACTATTTGAATTGTATTAAATGCACGCTCGCTAAGCAAGCATTGAAAACGTTCAATGCGTGAGTACGCATACATACATAATATTAGCGTGAGCGACTGAGAGAGAGCCTGAGAGTAAGAGAGCCATCGCATTTGTTTTTGTGTTCGCGAGCAAGATCGCGAATGTTGTTTTTGTTTCTGTGAACGAAGCGGTGATTTTTATTGCGTTCTTTGTCATACATACAATAAAAGGGCTGCTTGAATTAACTCGATTTAACATATGAAACATTCATGTTGATTCTGTTTTTTCAAATAAAATATTGCATACAAAAAGGTAGTAAGCGTCAAGGGAATTTCATAGTGCGCATGTTTTGTGTTTCGCTTCCTGAGCAAGCAACGAGCTCTGGCAGCCGACTGAATTGAAAGTCAAAATAATTTTCCTCGCATATTGCGTCCACAGCAAAATTTCCCGTGGACCCAATGTCGAGGCATTTGCTTGGACACTTTTGCTTGTATGAAATGAGTTCTCTATAGGTTATTTGCTTAGTGATAGCACGTTCAGTGACTAGAATCCCAGTGACTAGAATCCCAGTGACTAGAATCACAATATTCGTTAATCCGAATGCTATTTAATTCATTAAAGACAATTTGAATAATAATCAATTGATGATTTAAATACAGTGAGCATTCTATACAAGCAACTAATCTGAACTAATTTTTTCAAAAAAGTTGCTAATATAGAAAAAAGGAGCATAAATTTTAAGAAAAATCAGTTTTGTGATTTATAGATAAATAAGCTGTTTTGTATTTTATTACATAGTTAAAATAATATTAATTAAGTACTTTAAGAACTGCTCTCTTCTTCCATATGACCCTCGCGATGCTCTCGTTATGTGCTATTTCATCTTCTCTTTCAAAAAGTACTCTTCTCTCGTTGCTACCAGTCGCCCATTCCATTATTTCGTTCTCAGTTAAATCATTTTCGATTACCACGAGTATAGTTTATCATAAAGATCAGGATATTTTAATGGCTTCATTCGCTTAATTTTTTTTTTTATTAACATACGTTTTTGAGGCGAATTCTTTAAAGTTTTCTTTATTATTTTTCATCCTCGTTAAAGTCGACTTTCGGATGTTGTAGCTTCTGTAGATCTCTGTCGGTGTCTTGTCATCTTGGAGTTCATTTAAAATTAATAATTTAGTTTTCAAAGAAATTGATACTCTGCCATTCTTCTCCATTTTTACGGAAAAATTAAAATTCAAATGAAAAATAAAACCATGGTTGTTTGTACAGAAATTTTGGAATAAAAAAAGTTGCTAATGCAGAGGTTGTTTCAATTGAATGTTGCTTCTTTTCTTCTTCTTCTTTTTCTTCTTCTTCTTTTCTTCTTCTTTTAAAGAATTCTCACTGTAATATAAATATACTGTTCAGAAATATACTGTTAGCCCGCGAAATGCCTCAAAAAAAAACACAAAATTTAATATTCAAACAACTCCCCATAACATGGAATTTGCATACAAATTAAAATGAAGCAGGAAGAACGATAGTACCCGCAAATACTCACACTCGCCCATATTGATCTCAGCTATTATTGTATGAAATTGTATTTGATAGTTCGTGATTGGTGTTTAGTTTTTGTTATGTTCACTTATCAGCAATGTATATCTCAATAGGATTTACCTGGCAATTATTAGATAAATAATTGATTTCTTAAAGTGTATTTTGGGGAATAAATTTATAGGTATCCATATCGGAATTCGTATATATATCTATATATCTTATATATAAAATGCTTTGTCCTCACTGACTGACTGACTGATATATCACAGCCATGTCCAAACCACATTTCCTAGAGATTAAAATTTTTTTTTAAAAAATCAGAAATTTTTTTTGAGATTCGCATTATATCATTTTTTAATTCCACCTTCAAGCTATTTAAAAAAATAAAAAACATTAATTTTAATTGCATTAAATGCAAGCTCGCTAAGCAAGCATTGAAAACGTTCAGTGCGTGTGTACGCATGCATAACGAAACGATAACGAAATGATTCAGAAATCGGTAATTGTAAACATTAAACATTTTTGGGACTCCAGTGTTAAAAACGATAAAAAAAATTGTTAGAAGCAACGGCGCCGCCGAGCACTCCTTTATTTTTAGTTTCATTTAAACTTTTCAGATCGAAACGACCCAACTCTAACATTGTATTTATAGTTAACATTGTCCATTTCACTTATTTATAAAATTGTACGGAAGATGTGACTATCGAGCATATAACTCCCGGGGACTAGACTTTAGTACGATTAATATTCATAAGTATGAGGAATTTTTGAAATTCCCGCAGGTAACACTTGACGCACATTTATGTTAATACGTGAGTCGTTTATATAACGGTCAAATGGTCTCCAAAAGATGCCATCTTTAACTTGATCGTATAATAATAAATCCACGAAGTCTGAATTCACAGCCTCTGGTTTTTTTCTTCAGATGTACTATAAAGTGAATTCCAAGGCTCTTGGGTTGCTTTCATCACACGTGGAACAGCATGATAACAAAGACGGGACTCCGTTGACATGATTAACACATCTCCGCTGCGGAGATATATTGCTGTAGGCTGCTCTTCTAGTGTCTTGCCACCTATCAGAAAAATAGCACTTTGTCCAAAACTGCATACAAATTCAAGACTTTAGTTAATTTTAAATATTTAAAACAATCTTTATCCATGTACCTGAATGAAAATAATGGGGCTCCAAGATTAAGCTCCGAATGGTCCGTGTGACCGGATAATGTAGTTCCGATTGGAATTGACAATAGCAGCTTGCGCATTAAATTTGTTAAAGCCAAGAAATAGTGAGAAATATCGACACAAACTACTCAGGTCGCTTGGAAATACAGAGTGCATCGCTTCTTTGTAGATTTTGGTATTCCAATTGTGATGATACCCCAATGTTGTCCAACGCATTGCAGCCTTAATACGCTGCGCGATATTATCATCTTCGCATTCTTGTAATTCCTCCCACCAATCAGATAAAATCGATTTTGGAAAATGTTTCGCATCCAAGTTAGAGATATTTGGGGACCGTGGGTAGTCACGAAGACTGCGAGCAATCCAATAACGTTGTCCGTGTGATGTAAATGAATTGCGTACGATCAACAGCCCGGGGTGGTTTAAGACTCTGTAGCTACGCCACATATGTTCTGGGAGCAAGCCATCCGGAAGAAGTTCGCCTTGAATTTTGGTGATTTCAGAGACATTCACAGGTTTCACCAACTATGCATAGTCGCACACATACATGGATATACATTTGCATGTACATATTGATCTTGTCAGTTTACTATCCACTTAAGACTTTTGTTTTATTTTGAACCACCTGTAGTATTAATGGATGAAACGACATAAAAGCAACATCTGTGCAATTACAGTTGAAGCTTATAATTTTTTAAATTATTATCTGCTCAGAATTGTTGAATTTTCTGTAGTTATTGATTGATTTCTTAAAAAAGATTGTCGATTCGGGATGTCCCAAAAAAAATTGTTTCACAGATATTTATTTTTGTATTGTATCATCCATTAATTATACAGGAGTTCACTCCACTCCTGATGTACATTAAGCTCCACATTTATTCACACACTCCCTTTTTATACTTGAACGGCTAATTTTAGTCAAGTTTTTGTTGAATATTAAAATTTTTTAGATACAGAGAGCAGTTGATTTGGAATACGATCCACTAAATATATACCCACTATTATCATGCACACAATTATTATAACAAGCACGCAAATATCAGCTGAATCCTTCTCGTTGTCCAAAAACAACATTAATTTACGGACTTGATAAGCTAAGTTAGAAATTACGTTTACACTAGTCGGCATAAATATTTTGACAAAATTGTCTGTTTCTTTTAATCCCAGCTTGCGCTTGATACCGTTGACTAACGGTACAAAGATGATGAGCAAAACAAAGAATGAATATTGAGCACACAGGTTGCCAGTTTTTATACGGTTTACCCATTGAATTCACTTTCTACTGATAAGAATGCACGCAGACAACTAATTTTTGTTTGGAACAAGTATTTTGGCAAACGCATTTAGTAAATGGTATTCTGCTTTTAAGCACGTGTTAATCAACAATTGTTTAAATTAAACTTTTTTGGATATTAAACGTTAGTATAAAACAAAAAATTAATTGGTAGTCATGGGTAAAAAGGCTGAGTTAAGTTAACTTATTAGATCATCAATAGTAGCAGAGTTTAACGTTGGAATTTAAGTAAAAAACATTGCGAATGAGTTTAATGTGTCGCGTCAAACTGTGTATTATTAAATTAAAAAGTTTAAAAAACAATGACTTGAAAAACCTAAAAAGAACAGGTCCTAAGCGCAAATCAACGATCGCTGACGACAAAATACAATAAATGCTTTTCCTTCTGGAGATAGGCTGATCGGCGAATCATTTATCCTGAAGCAAGATAATGGAGTATATATATTTTAATATTGTTTTAATAAGGAGCTAATCTAGCTTCACTTAAACTTATTTTTCATGGTATTAAAGGCCTGTCAAAATACTTATGCCGAAACAAAAAATCATCATATTCCATTAAGTTGTTTATATTTTTTTAAGTTTAAATGAAGAAAATTTCGTTTGTTAATTTTAAGTTTATACACACAAAAAATAAAAAGTGATCAATACAACCATATCAAGCCATTTAGAAGTTTCACTGACAAATGTGCAGTGTTTATTTTGTCAAAATACTTATGTCGACTATTGTACATTGTGTATTTAATCAATCGTATTTGTTTTCCTTTTGGTCTGGGTAATCGCTTGCCGTTTTATCGCGAGTGAGGAAACAAAAAAATTATTATCGCTTGCGTGTAGTTGCCTGTAAATCGTAATACCGAAATCTTATTGCGAATAATTTATATATTAAATTTAATGTCGTTAGTTACCAACAGTGGGGCGTCAATTTCAGCGGTTTCTAAAGATTTCCCGCTGAACTAGCTAGTTTCTCCCAATATTCACATTGGAATCATTTTAATTTTGCACCTCTCACTTGCACCCCCTTGTTAAGTTATCTGGGTGGTTATTTATGTAGAGATTCTAAAAAATTCGATAATAGATGTATCAAGTTGTTTAAGGCCATTCCTTTCTTTCGGTATATTACACGATATAATAAAAAAGTCGAAAAAAATGTTCTTTCTTTCTACATATAGTATTGCTGTTCTTTTTTTCGCACCCTTGGCGTTGTTCGTCACAACCAACGACTGCCGTCCTCTTTTGCTGACCCTAAAAGTGCGAGCGCTTAATTGGATTGATATCTAAAAGCTGTTATTGAAAGACCTTAACAAAAATAGTTTAACAAAGAACACTCTATGGAAAACAAAAATTAAGAGAAACAAAGTGATCAGCTCAGAGAAAGACAGCAAGTATGCATGGACTTTTCGGTTCTTAAAACTTAGCAGATGGGAAAAACACTCATTTGTTATTTTGCGTGCTCTGTTTGAAAAGGATATAATACCACGCATAAAATACTGAAGAAGAGATGGTGTTAATCCAAGTTTATTTCGTAATAACAAAATTAAGAAACCGCCTTTAAATAGAGACGTTAGATGATATTTTAAGAATAAGGTAAATATGTATAATTTACAATTATTCGATTATATTTATATTTATATTTTGAGTTTTGAAGATTCGGATTGTCGGTACAAGTCTGGTTTGCATCTTTTTTAATTACCTGATAAATAACATTAAGAAAATTAGAGCCAAGCGGTAAATGATTTAAAAGAAAAGGTCTAGGACAAAATATTCAACCTGCTAATTAATATTTAAAAATGTCTTATTTTTATTCTTACAGATTTTTTTCGTTTTCTTTGGTCGCTTTGTCCAATTTTATTTTCGAAAAATAGTTGGCATTTCTGACCAGCTATTATTGCATTGTGCAACTTACCGACACCGATTTGGCCAAACATAAGCAAACTCTTCGATCTAGGGTATGCGCTAATGAAATTAGTGGGCAGTAAAAAAAAATGTTAGTTCCGTTTATAAATAATTTGATAATAATCTGAAAGCCTGTGCTTGTTGAAGGTAACTGTGGGCCATAGTACGGAGGATCAACAATGTGAGTGTACGAATAAATGTTGGGCTGATTGTATGTATTACATTACATTACACAAACAGTAAAATGACTTATTTTCTTCAAACAAGACAAAGTCAATTACGTCTCTCAGGTCAGGAACTGGACTTTTCTTCTTATAGTGCTTGAAAGCTTGTTAAATATTTTGAAAATCTCAGTTGTTTTTTTTTACAATTTATAAGCCCTAGAGTTGTGTCAAGGCCCAATGAACTAATGCCCTAAAGTGAGCGAGCGAACTGCATTTAGTTCAGTGAATAAACTCCTATTATAGCCAGTGTTTAAAAGCAACTGCATGCTGTCAATTCAGATGATTTTGCTTTGCTACTGTTACTGCGGTCATTAGTTTCAAAAGACGACGTTAGCTGCAGCGTCCTCTTTCGGCTACGTCCGAAAACAGTAGAAAAGCAAAACAGCAGAAAACCGAAACAAGGCGACTGCTGTCGACTTTTGATAATTGTAGCTGTTTGATGTGGCACGCAGCATAAGCAGCAAAAAGCGAATATTTTGCAACTTATGCTGACACGACTGCAGTTTTTCAAACGCTCATTATAACACGTTCAGTGAATAGAATTCCAGTGACTAGAATCACAATATTTTAATCGAATGCTAATTAATTCATTAAATACAAATTGAATAATATTCAATTGATGATTTAAATAATATAAATATATTGTTCAAAATATTCTGTTAGCCCAGATATGCCTCAAAAAAAAACATAAAATTTAATATTCAAACAATTCCCCATAACAATTAGCTTGCAGACTCATTTACTTTATTTTGGAATTTGCATACAAAATGAACTTTTTTTATTGCTGTGTGCAACTTGTCATAGCACGACGGTGAGTTAAGCCTCATTTAACTTGACAGCTCCCATATGTTGCGAGTTAGTGCGGTAAAATAAGGCCGCGTGGCGTTGCAAGCCTACGGATGCAAACTTTCAAATAAGTAGAACGTAGCAGTTCTCTGCTACACATTAATCACGCCTTTATCTCTACTTTAGAAACGTTCTTGCAGGGATTCCAGTGAAAGTTTAGCTGGAATATAATAGTTGGTGAATCTAGTTGGACTTGTATTCTAAATCTAATCGTCAAGATCATGACTGTGATCCACATTTTAGTTTTTCTGGCCAATTTGCTTGTTGTCGGGCTGATCAGCGCTTAACATCGCTACCGTTCCATAACCCAAATAAAGCCTGCATGTTAATAAGAGCCTTCTGGCAAGCAGGAACAACGATAGTACCCGCAAATACTCACACTCGCCCATATTGATCTCGCCTATTATTGTATGAAATTGTATTTGATAGTTCATGATTGGTGTTTAATTTTTATGTTCACTTATCAGCAATGTATATCTCAATAAGGATTTACCTGGCAATTATTAGATAAATAATTGATTTCTTAAAGTGTATTTTGGGGAATAAATTTATAGGTATCCATATCGGAATTCGTATATAAATCTATATATCTTATATATAAAATGCTTTGTCCTCACTGACTGACTGACTGATATATCACAGCCATGGCCAAACCACATGTCCTAGAGATTAAAATTTTTTTTTAAAAAATCAGAAATTTTTTTGAGATTCGCATGGGTATATCATTTTTTAATTCCACCTTCAAGCTATTTAAAAAAATAAAAAACATTAATTTTAATTGCATTAAATGCAAGCTCGCTAAGCAAGCATTGAAAACGTTCAGTGCGTGTGTACGCATGCATACACATTTTTAGCGTGAGCAACTGAAAAAGCAAGAGTTAGACTCGACAGAGCCATGGCATTTGTTTGTGTGTTCGCTCCCTTGCGAGCAAAGTCGCGAATGTTGTTGTTGACTTGCTCCTGTGAACGAAGCAGAATTTTATATTGCGTTCTTCGTTATTCATACATACATTTACTCAACTTATATTCGTGTTGATACTGATTGAATGAGTTGGCAACGCGCACATGAGTGCATTTAAGATCAAAATAGAAGCCCTTTTTTAAATTTTTTCTGGAAATTATTTTTTAAAACAAAAAATATTAATTTAAATTTAATTGCATGTTCTCTAAGTTCATGTACTACGTGCCGAAAAAATTGGGTTATTGTCAGTTGGCGCCATTCAATTCAGTATCAACACGAATGTGAGTTCAGTTAATTCAAGCACTCCTTTATTATGTATGTATGACAAAGAATGCAATATAAATCACTTCTTCGTTTACAACAACATCAACATTCGCGATCTGGCTAGCACTCACGCACTTGCAGGAGCGAACACAAAAACAAGTGCCGTGGCTTTCTTGCTCACTTTCAGTCGATCACGATAAAATTGTGTATGTATGCGTACAAACGCATGGAACGTTTTCAATGCTTGTTTAGCGAGCTTGCATTCAATGCAATGTATATTAATGTTTTTTATTTTTTATATTGTTTTAAAATACCCATACGAAACTCGAAATTTTTTTATTTTTAAAAAAAAAACTTTAGGACATGTGGTTCGACCATGGCTGTGATATTTCAGTCAGTCAGTGAGGACAAAACATTTTATATATATAGATAACGAAATGATTCAGAAATCGGTAATTGTAAACATTAAACATTTTTGGGACTCCAGTGTTGAAAACGATAAAAAAAATTGTTAGAAGCAACGGAGCCGCCGAGCACTCCTTTATTTTTAGTTTCATTTAAACTTTTCAGATCGAAACGACCCAACTCTAACATTGTATTTATAGTTAACATTGTCCATTTCACTTATTTATAAAATTGTACGGAAGATGTGACTATCGAGCATATAACTCCCGAAGGGACTAGACTTTAGTACGATTAATATTCATAAGTATGAGGAATTTTTGAAATTCCCGCAGGTAACACTTGACGCACATTTATGTTAATACGTGAGTCGTTTATATAACGGTCAAATGGTCTCCAAAAGATGCCATCTTTAACTTGATCGTATAATAATAAATCCACGAAGTCTGAATTCACAGCCTCTGTGTTTTTTCTTCAGATGTACTATAAAGTGAATTCCAAGGCTCTTGGGTTGCTTTCATCACACGTGGAACAGCATGATAACAAAGACGGGACTCCGTTGACATGATTAACACATCTCCGCTGCGGAGATATATTGCTGTAGGCTGCTCTTCTAGTGTCTTGCCACCTATCAGAAAAATAGCACTTTGTCCAAAACTGCATACAAATTCAAGACTTTAGTTAATTTTAAATATTTAAAACAATCTTTATCCATGTACCTGAATGAAAATAATGGGGCTCCAAGATTAAGCTCCGAATGGTCCGTGTGACCGGATAATGTAGTTCCGATTGGATAATAATTGACAATAGCAGCTTGCGCATTAAATTTGTTAAAGCCAAGAACTAGTGAGAAATATCGACACAAACTACTCAGGTCGCTTGGAAATACAGAGTGCATCGCTTCTTTGTAGATTTTGGTATTCCAATTGTGATGATACCCCAATGTTGTCCAACGCATTGCAGCCTTAATACGCTGCGCGATATTATCATCTTCGCATTCTTGTAATTCCTCCCACCAATCAGATAAAATCGATTTTGGAAAATGTTTCGCATCCAAGTTAGAGATATTTGGGGACCGTGGGTAGTCACGAAGACTGCGAGCAATCCAATAACGTTGTCCGTGTGATGTAAATGAATTGCGTACGATCAACAGCCCGGGGTGGTTTAAGACTCTGTAGCTACGCCACATATGTTCTGGGAGCAAGCCATCCGGAAGAAGTTCGCCTTGAATTTTGGTGATTTCAGAGACATTCACAGGTTTCACCAACTATGCATAGTCGCACACATACATGGATATACATTTGCATGTACATATTGATCTTGTCAGTTTACTATCCACTTAAGACTTTTGTTTTATTTTGAACCACCTGTAGTATTAATGGATGAAACGACATAAAAGCAACATCTGTGCAATTACAGTTGAAGCTTATAATTTTTTAAATTATTATCTGCTCAGAATTGTTGGATTTTCTGTAGTTATTGATTGATTTCTTAAAAAAGATTGTCGATTCGGGATGTCCCAAAAAAAATTGTTTCACAGATATTTATTTTTGTATTGTATCATCCATTAATTATACAGGAGTTCACTCCACTCCTGATGTACATTAAGCTCCACATTTATTCACACACTCCCTTTTTATACTTGAACGGCTAATTTTAGTCAAGTTTTTATTGAATATTAAAATTTTTTAGATACAGAGAGCAGTTGATTTGGAATACGATCCACTAAATATATACCCACTATTATCATGCACACAATTATTATAACAAGCACGCAAATATCAGCTGAATCCTTCTCGTTGTCCAAAAACAACATTAATTTACGGACTTGATAAGCTAAGTTAGAAATTACGTTTACACTAGTCGGCATAAATATTTTGACAAAATTGTCTGTTTCTTTTAATCCCAGCTTGCGCTTGATACCGTTGACTAACGGTACAAAGATGATGAGCAAAACAAAGAATGAATATTGAGCACACAGATTGCCAGTTTTTATACGGTTTACCCATTGAATTCACTTTCTACTGATAAGAATGCACGCAGACAACTAATTTTTGTTTGGAACAAGTATTTTGGCAAACGCATTTAGTAAATGGTATTCTGCTTTTAAGCACGTGTTAATCAACAATTGTTTAAATTTAACTTTTTTGGATATTAAACGTTAATATAAAACAAAAAATTAATTGGTAGTCATGGGTAAAAAGGCTGAGTTAAGTTTACTTATTAGATCATCAATAGTAGCAGAGTTTAACGTTGGAATTTAAGTAAAAAACATTGCGAATGAGTTTAATGTGTCGCGTCAAACTGTGTATTATTAAATTAAAAAGTTTAAAAAACAATGACTTGAAAAACCTAAAAAGAACAGGTCCTAAGCGCAAATCAACGATCGCTGATGACAAAATACAATAAATGCTTTTCCTTCTGGAGATAGGCTGATCGGCGAATCATTTATCCTGAAGCAAGATAATGGAGTATATATATTTTAATATTGTTTTAATAAGGAGCTAATCTAGCTTCACTTAAACTTATTTTTCATGGTATTAAAGGCCTGTCAAAATACTTATGCCGAAACAAAAAATCATCATATTACATTAAGTTGTTTATATTTTTTTAAGTTTAATTGAAGAAAATTTCGTTTGTTAATTTTAAGTTTATACACACAAAAAATAAAAAGTGATTAATACAACCATATCAAGCCATTTAGAAGTTTCACTGACAAATGTGCAGTGTTTATTTTGTCAAAATACTTATGTCGACTATTGTACATTGTGTATTTAATCAATCGGTCTGCGCTTAATAAACAACAATTTTTATTGTTTTCCTTTTGGTCTGGGTAATCGCTTGCCGTTTTATCGCGAGTGAGGAAACAAAAAAATTATTATCGCTTGCGTGTAGTTGCCTGTAAATCGTAATACCGAAATCTTATTGCGAATAATTTATATATTAAATTTAATGTCGTTAGTTACCAACAGTGGGGCGTCAATTTCAGCGGTTTCTAAAGATTTCCCGCTGAACTAGCTAGTTTCTCCCAATATTCACATTGGAATCATTTTAATTTTGCACCTCTCACTTACACCCCCTTGTTAAGTTATCTGGGTGGTTATTTATGTAGAGATTCTAAAAAATTCGATAATATATGTATCAAGTTGTTTAAGGCCATTCCTTTCTTTCGGTATATTACACGATATAATAAAAAAGTCGAAAAAAATGTTCTTTCTTTCTACATATAGTATTGCTGTTCTTTTTTTCGCACCCTTGGCGTTGTTCGTCACAACCAAGGACTGCCGTCCTCTTTTGCTGACCCTAAAAGTGCGAGCGCTTAATTGGATTGATATCTAAAAGCTGTTATTGAAAGACCTTAACAAAAATAGTTTAACAAAGAACACTCAATGGAAAACAAAAATTAAGAGAAACAAAGTGATCCTCAGAGAAAGACAGCAAGTATGCATGGACTTTTCGGTTCTTAAAACTTAGCAGATGGGAAAAACACTCATTTGTTATTTTGCGAGCTCTGTTTGAAAAGGATATAATACCACGCATAAAATACTGAAGAAGAGATGGTGTTAATCCAAGTTTATTTCGTAATAACAAAATTAAGAAACCGCCTTTAAATAGAGACGTTAGATGATATTTTAAGAATAAGGTAAATATGTATAATTTACAATTATTCGATTATATTTATATTTATATTTTGAGTTTTGAAGATTCGGATTGTCGGTACAAGTCTGGTTTGCATCTTTTTTAATTACCTGATAAATAACATTAAGAAAATTAGAGCCAAGCTGTAAATGATTTAAAAGAAAAGGTCTAGGAGAAAATATTCAACCTGCTAATTAATATTTAAAAATGTCTTATTTTTATTCTTACAGATTTTTTTCGTTTTCTTTGGTCGCTTTGTCCAATTTTATTTTCGAAAAATAGTTGGCATTTCTGACCAGCTATTATTGCATTGTGCAACTTACCGACACCGATTTGGCCAAACATAAGCAAACTCTTCGATCTAGGGTATGCGCTAATGAAATTAGTGGGCAGTAAAAAAAAGGGTTAGTTCCGTTTATAAATAATTTGATAATAATCTGAAAGCCTGTGCTTGTTGAAGGTAACTGTGGGCCATAGTACGGAGGATCAACAATGTGAGTGTACGAATAAATGTTGGTTTTATATTATTATACTAAAATTTTTTTTAAAAAAAAATTTTTTTTTTTTTACAATTTATAAGTTGCCCTAGAGTTGTGTAAAATCAATAGAACTAAGGCCTAATGAACTAATCCCTAAAGTGAGCGAGCGAACTGCATTTAGTTCAGTGAATAAACTCCTATTATAGCACGTTCAGTGATTAGAATCCCAGTGACTAGAATCACAATATTCGTTAATCCGAATGTTAATTAATTCATTAAAGACAAATTGAATAATAATCAATTGATGATTTAAATAATATAAATATATTGTTCAGAATTTCATATTTAATTTTCAAACAACTCCCCATAACAATTAGCTTGCAGACTCATTTACTTTATTTTGGAATTTGCATACAAAATGATGGTGAGTTAAGCCTCATTTAACTTGACAGCTCCCATATGTTGCGTGTTAGTGCGGTAAAATAAGGCCGCGTGGCGTTGCAAGCATACGGATACAAACTTTCTAATAAGTAGAACGTAGCAGTTCTCTGCTACACATTATTCAGGCCTCTATCTCTACTTTAGAATAGTTCTTGTAGGGATTCCAGTGGAAGTTTAGCTGGAATATGACTTTGTTCGCACGGGAGCGAACACAAAAACAAATGCCATGGCTCTGTCGAGTCTAACTCTTGCTCTTTTTCAGTTGCTCACGCTAAAATTGTGTATGTATGCGTACACACGCATTGAACGTTTTTAATGTTTGCTTAGCGAGCGTGCATTTAATGCAATTTAATTAAATGTTTATTATTTTTTAAAATAGGTTGCAGAAGGAATTAAAAAATAAAAATACCCATACTAACCTGGAATTTTTTTTCTGATTTTTAAAAAAAAAACGTCAAGTCTCTAGGACTTGTGGTTTGGCCATGGCTGTGGTATATCACTCAGTCAGTCAGTGAGTCAGTGGGTCAGTCAGTGAGGACAAAGCATTTTATATATATAGATATAGATATGCTCTTTTGTTTTTACCGTTAAAGAAATAAACGTGCGTATTAACTGGAATTAAAAATCGATGGCAAAACCACATGTCCTAAAGACTTGAATTTTTTTTTAAAAAATCAGAATTATTTTTAACAGATTCGTATGGGTACTTTTATTTTTTAAAGTAAACTGCAACCTGTTTTATGAAATAAAAAACCTTAAATTGCATTAAATGCAAGCTCGCTAAGCAAGCATAGAAAACTTCATTTGCATACGTACGCAACACCACCAAAGAGGTAAAAGGCATATTTTCATTTATCACCCATTTTCAACCAACTGGCGCTATCTATTTTTAATAGCGCCAACTGACAATAAACCCATTATTCGGCACGTTGTACATGGATTTAGCGAACATGCATTTTTAATTCGCTTTAAATTAATATTTTTATTTTTAATAATAAATTGCAGATTACAATTAAAAAAGGGCTTCTAATTCGATCTTATGCGCACTAATGTGCGCTCTGCCACCTCATTCAATTCAGTATCAACACGAATGTGAGTTCAGTTAATTCAAGCACACCTTTATTATGTATGTATGACAAATAACGCAATATAAATCACTTCTTTGTTTACAGGAACCAAACAACAACAACAACATTCGCGATCTTGCTCTCACTTACGCATTTGCGGGAGCGAGCACAAAAACAAATGCCATAGCTCTCTTTACAGTCGAGTCTAACTGTTTTTCTCTGGCTCTCTTTCAGTTGCTCACGCTAAAATTATGTATGTATGCGTACAAACGCATGGAACGTTTTCAATGCTTGTTTAGCGAGCTTGCATTCAATGCAATGTATATTAATGTTTTTTATTTTTTAAAATAGCTTGCAGGTGAAATTAAAAAACTAATATACCCATACGAAACTCGAAAAATTTTTTACTTTTAAAAAAAAACTTCAAGTCTCTAGGACATGTGGTTTGACCATGGCTGTGATATTTCAGTCAGTCAGTGACGACAAAGCATTTTATATTCCATGCTGTCGCACGGAACATTTGAACGCTTTTAAAGCAAAAAAAGACACAATTAAAGCAATTCAAATTTGGTGACTAGGTTTATTTTATTACTCTTCCATAGCTCTATTATTTTCAAGATAATTGCAAAAAACAACCGCTGTCGCACGGGACAAAAATAGAAGTAGTTTTGTCGGCCGTTCAAAGTCAAAGTTTAGCGAAACCTAAAGGAATATTTTAATATTTTTTTTTTTTGATTATTTTTTTTTTTTTTGTAATTCATAGTTAAAATGAAAACGAGTTTATTTATTTCCGTGTGAGCTTACAAAAATATTCCATTCTATTAATGGGCATTGCAAATAACTGGCAAAAATCGTGAAGGCTATTTAAAATCCATTTGTTTTTAGACTGAGAGCAGCATCCATCTGAAAAAATATATATTTTCGAAAAAAATCCATTGAAATTTTGAAGTTTCGTTAGCAGATTAATCAAAAAAACGAAAACGTCTTGCTTATTATGTGTTAGCTTATCGCTTATGATAGCATACGGTTCGGTTTTTTGTGCAAACCATGCCACACAGGTAAAAATAGATACCTGGCGGTAATTAAAATGAGCGCTCTGTATCTCATTTTGATTTGCCAATCTATAATTATCTGCAAAATCTACCTGAATTGCTATTTCAGAATGCTTTAAATTTGCTTTGATTTCTTCAATGTATTTCTGTTGAGCCCTTTTTACATAAAAATGAGCCTTAAATGATGGCAAATTCGCTTCTAACTCTGAAATTAAGTCAGAAAAAGTTAAAGTGATATTGGTCGAAGTTATGTGGTTGTCAATTTTTCTCCAATGCTGCCATGTTACTTCATCTTCCATATTTGTCAAATATGCCAGAGAAATTAACTGGTATTTCAAATCTGAGATGCATTTATTACAATTGCTTGTCATGCAATCTTCATTATAAATATTGCAGCAAACAGCTTTAAGAAAATTTTCGAAGCTATTAGGAAATGAAGGATTTTTTTTGCGCAGCTTTCCAACCAGAAACCGAAATTGGCGTGGTACTTGCAAACGCACATATTGTGTGGCATTTTGTTAATAAGTTGAACATGGCGTGGGCGCAAGTTAAAAAATTTGGACTTGTCTATTTTTTCATCGGGGTGATCTTTTTTATAAAGCTCATAAGCTTCGGGTAATGTCATAAATAAAAACCTTTTAGCCACGAATAGCCTTTCAACCAAAATTGTGTCCTTCTTTCCTGAAGCTTGCACACTAATTGAATCGATAACATAAAACTGTTTAACGGTCGAAACAACATTTTCTGGCAATGCATTGCTGACAATGTGATTAGGCTCCTTTAATTTAGTGGGCTCCACATATTTTTTATACAATGACTCAATAACTTTTATCTTCTGTTTAGTCTTTTGGAAGCTTTCCACATTTTTAATAGCTTGCCAACGCTTGCTTGCAACTTAAGGTTCGATTTATTGTTTCGCCTTTTTAATTCTGCTATTTTTTCTTTGGTTCTTTTTGAATCCGCTCATGTGCCTTCTCTTCCATAACTTTTGGGTTATTTTTTTATAATTTGCTTCTTTTGCTCCTGTTCTTATATTATTTTAGTTCTGTGATTATTTTATTTCTTTATCTCTTCAAATTTTCCCTCTTCTTGCTTTTTGTTTTCCTCATCTAAAATAATATAAATTAAACTAAATATACGTTTATAAATTTATTTGATAAAAACTTACGATGTAGCACGGGACAAACTTCAATTGTTTATAAAATTAAAAATCACAACTTTTTCACAGTAAGATTTTGTTTTCTGCAAAGCCAGTCAAAAATCTGTTTAGTTACTAAATTTTGTGCATTTACTGCCAGTAGTTTCGGAGAACTGATAACAAGTAACAGTTTTGATGTCGCATGGGACATTAGAAAAAGAGATAATGCAAATGCAAAAAATTTTACTGTTATCTTTACCAAATTATCCTGTTCACAATTATTGTACTATTCTTTATACTTTCACCGAAATTTGAAAGAGAACATTTTTGTCCATATCATCTTTGTTAACGATGTAAAACCAAAACAAATCGAGCTATAGAAATACGCAAAAAATTCAAAATTGGCATATATGCACCATTTTACCGCCCAATAACTTAAAAAGTGTTTAGAAAAATGGGGTTTTATTTAAAATTATTTAAATTTTGACAATTTTCTTTGGAAATATATCAAAACCAAGAGCTTCCAACCACTTTTATTTTTTTTATCGTGGTTGACCTTCGCGTGGAATTGCCCATATATAGATAACGAAATGATTCAGAAATCGGTAATTGTAAACATTAAACATTTTTGGGACTCCAGTGTTGAAAACGATAAAAAAAATTGTTAGAAGCAACGGAGCCGCCGAGCACTCCTTTATTTTTAGTTTCATTTAAACTTTTCAGATCGAAACGACCCAACTCTAACATTGTATTTATAGTTAACATTGTCCATTTCACTTATTTATAAAATCGTACGGAAGATGTGACTATCGAGCATATAACTCCCGTAGGGACTCGACTTTAGTACGATTAATATTCATAAGTATGAGGAATTTTTAAAATTCCCGCAGGTAACACTAGACGCACATTTATGTTAATACGTGAGTCGTTTATATAACGGTCAAATGATCTCAAAAAGATGACATCTTCAACTTGATCGTATAATAATAAATCCACGAAGTCCGAATTCACCGCCTCTGTGTTTTTTCTACAGATGTACTATAAAGTGAATTCCAAGGCTCTTGGGTTGCTTTCATCACACGTGGAACAGCATGATAACAAAGACGGGACTCCGTTGACATGATTAACACATCTCCGCTGCGGAGATATATTGCTGTAGGATGCTCTTCTAGTGTCTTGCCACCTATCAGAAAAATAGTACTTTGTCCAAAACTCAAAAATAAGACTTTAGTTAATTTTAAATATTTAAAACAATCTTTATCCATGTACCTGAATGAAAATAATGGGGCTCCAAGATTATGCTCCGAATGGTCCGTGTGACCGGATAATGTAGTTCCGATTGGATAATAATTGACAATAGCAGCTTGCGCATTAAATTTGTTAAAGCCAAGAACTAGTGAGAAATATCGACACAAACTACTCAGGTCGCTTGGAAATACAGAGTGCATCGCTTCTTTGTAGATTTTGGTATTCCAATTGTGATGATACCCCAATGTTGTCCAACGCATTGCAGCCTCAATACGCTGCGCGATATTATCATCTTCGCATTCTTGTAATTCCTCCCACCAATCAGATAAAATCGATTTTGGAAAATGTTTCGCATCCAAGTTAGAGATATTTGGGGACCGTGGGTAGTCACGAAGACTGCGAGCAATCCAATAACGTTGTCCGTGTGATGTAAATGAATTGCGTACGATCAACAGCCCGGGGTGGTTTAAGACTCTGTAGCTACGCCACATATGTTCTGGGAGCAAGCCATCCGGAAGAAGTTCGCCTTGAATTTTGGTGATTTCAGAGACATTCACAGGTTTCACCAACTATGCATAGTCGCACACATACATGGATATACATTTGCATGTACATATTGATCTTGTCAGTTTACTATCCACTTAAGACTTTTGTTTTATTTTGAACCACCTGTAGTATTAATGGATGAAACGACATAAAAGCAACATCTGTGCAATTACAGTTGAAGCTTATAATTTTTTAAATTATTATCTGCTCAGAATTGTTGGATTTTCTGTAGTTATTGATTGATTTCTTAAAAAAGATTGTCGATTCGGGATGTCCCAAAAAAAATTGTTTCACAGATATTTATTTTTGTATTGTATCATCCATTAATTATACAGGAGTTCACTCCACTCCTGATGTACATTAAGCTCCACATTTATTCACACACTCCCTTTTTATACTTGAACGGCTAATTTTAGTCAAGTTTTTATTGAATATTAAAATTATTTAGATACAGAGAGCAGTTGATTTGGAATACGATCCACTAAATATACACCCACTATTATCATGCACACAATTATTATAACAAGCACGCAAATATCAGCTGAATCCTTCTCGTTGTCCAAAAACAACATTAATTTACGGACTTGATAAGCTAAGTTAGAAATTACGTTTACACTAGTCGGCATAAATATTTTGACAAAATTGTCTGTTTCTTTTAATCCCAGCTTGCGCTTGATACCGTTGACTAACGGTACAAAGATGATGAGCAAAACAAAGAATGAATATTGAGCACACAGATTGCCAGTTTTTATACGGTTTACCCATTGAATTCACTTTCTACTGATAAGAATGCACGCAGACAACTAATTTTTGTTTGGAACAAGTATTTTGGCAAACGCATTTAGTAAATGGTATTCTGCTTTTAAGCACGTGTTAATCAACAATTGTTTAAATTTAACTTTTTTGGATATTAAACGTTAATATAAAACAAAAAATTAATTGGTAGTCATGGGTAAAAAGGCTGAGTTAAGTTTACTTATTAGATCATCAATAGTAGCA